>VMDO01031873.1:0-19584 GCA_007922755.1 Pedetes capensis
GGAAACACTATTGTCAGTGCTTCTCTGCTGTTCATAGGGTTTTCAATGGCAGATTGATTTTTGGGAGGGGGTTGCCAGGTCCTTCTCCCAAGCCTACAGCTTCTGGTGTTCCCAGGCAGTCTCCCATCCAGGTACTAACCAGGCCTGACCCTGCTTAGCTTCCGAGATCTGACGGGATCGGATGCCACAGGGCTACAGCCCTAAATCTAACATGTCCTTATAAGAAGAGGAACAGTGGGTCACAGAAACACAGGGCAATGGCCACAGGACAGCGGAGGTAGACCTCAGGGTGATTTGACCGGAAGCCACGGAACAGCGAGGGTTTCTGGCAATGCCAAGGGTTGGAAGTGACAAGGAGGGACCCTCCCCACAGCTCTTGGTGGGGAGGCTCTGCCCCACTGCTTTCTGACTTCTGGTCTCTAGAACCACGAGAGAAGGCGTTTGTGGTTCTAAACCCTGTGATCTGGGTAACTTTGTTTCAGCAGCGGGGGGGCCTCAGGAGCCCCTGGAGTGGAGGGAGGCTGGAGGGACCCTCGCGTGGTGTGGGGCGTCTGGCGGCAGGTTGCAGTGATCTGCTGGCTCCTCCCGTTTTGGGATTGCTCCGGGTGGTGGAGGTGTCTCCTGGGCATGTGGCGCTGGTGGCAAAGCCCTGCCTTAGGAAGGTGGCGTGGATCCCCTGGGCGCGGAGGCGGCCCTGGAAGGGAGCGTGGGAAGCCGTTCTCACCATCGAGGGCCGCCAGCAGCGCTGGAAGGGCGGGGCTCCAGGAAGCGAGGCCGTGCCACAGGCAGTGCGCCGGCCCTGCTGCCTGGCCTGTGCCAGTCGCCTTTGCCCCAGCCACCGACAGGGCAGCCTCTGTCCCTCTGCAGCCAGCTGGTAGGGAGTTTCCCAGGAGCCACTGCGATCGCTCCCAGTGTGTCCGCCCAGGCTCCAGGGGCCGCCTCCTTCATGCTGCCGCAGTGGGACGCTTTGCTGCGGTTCTTCAAAATCAAAAGCCTCGTAGCCTTGGGGGCGCCTGAGTCATCCCAAATATTTCTTCCACGGTCCCGCAGGAGGCAGCCCCCCTGCGGATGCCGTGGAGGTTGACAAACAGAACTGGGAGCCTCGCCCCAGCAGTGCCGGCGGAGAGGGGGGGAATCTTTGGAGGAGCCCCACCCTGCCGGTGGAAGCTGCAAGGGGGTGCCTGCCAGCGGGGTTCAGCGCCCTGCGATGCCCTGTGGACAGGATGGGCCGCGCCCAGGGATGGGATTAGTCAAACATCTCCTCGAATGTTTGGGGTTCAGCCAAGCCCTACATCTACTCGCCAAGTTATTTTTCATCTAATTGTTAAGCCCGAGTGTATTCCGAAGGAGATGGGGTCCTCCCGTGACCGATTCGGCAGTTAGCTTCCTGGGCCTTTGCTGGGGGTCCGGATGCCCTCCCCAAACCTCCTAAGTGGCTTCCCCCAGTCCCCTCCTACTCGCCCCCTGTCAACAGGAAGCTGACTCCCCCCCGCGTAGAGTGGACTTGACACTTGGCGCGCCCAGCTCAGCCTGCAGCGCTGAGCCCTGGAATTTCAAGAGGGCTCTCGGGGTGTCCAAACATCCTCTTTCCTGCCGCGGTGAGCGATCGCTACTCCAAGGGACAGCTGGAAGGGAAAAGGACGTTTGCAGATGAGGAAGGGCGCTCATGGAGCGGAAGGACATAGGGCCCTGGGGCTCTCGAGGGGCACCGCAGCTTCCCCAGCTGGTGGGTGGGACAGGGCCTGGAGTCTTTTGCCTCATCCAGGATCCTGTTCTCAGAATGGGGGGCTGAAGATGACAGGTGGGCAGAAAGCTAACTGTGACCCCCATCACCCGCTCAGAGGCCGGAGCAATTCAACAGGGTCCTTCCCTCTGCCCTGCCATTGGGATTCAGCCTCAGGGGACCCTGGTCCTGCGGGCGCCATTGGGAGTTTCCTAGCCTCCCTCAGGCTCAGGTTCCCCACCTGCAGCATGAAGGCTCCACTCGGGTGGTCCCTGAAGTCCACTGCAAAGTGACCATTCTGTGGATCTGAAAGGAGGACGCCATGGTCAGGTTGAGACCCAGGCAAACTGTCTGTCCTGCCACTAATCACAGGGTTGCATGACTCCCTCGCCATGACCCATGTCCCTGAGTAATGGTCTGAGCAGGTGGACCGGCCTCTGGAGGAACCCCTCCGGCAGGACCTCCAAGGGTTGGGGGCACCACTGAGGCAGAGTTTGGCTGGCAGCGCCCTCCCCAGCCCAGTGGCCCCGGCATTGGGTCTGTGAGCCCCACGCGCCTCTGCTCCCCTAAGGAAGCCCTGGGGCTGTGGGCTGCAGAGGGGCGGGAACAGAAAAGGCCTCCAGGGCTCTGGCCTTTTGCAGGGACTCTGGAGGCTGGGCAGGTCGGCAGGCGTGTGCAGAGGCGCAAGCCCCGTGGCTCAGAGAACACAGCAGCCGCAGGGCAGAGAGTGTGCACGCCGGGCTGTGGGGTCAGAGTGGGGGTGGCGGGGTGGGGGTGGGAAGTGGGGGTGGGGCGGGCCCCAAAGCCATCCCGCCAGCCTCTCAAAGCATTGTGTCATAGGAGCGGTATTTTTCCTCCTCTCGGGCCAAGTGGGCTTGCCGGGAGCGGATCCGGGTCATCTTCAGGGAGTTTATGGGAACCAATGAGCCTGCCCTGCACCCAGGGGCGCTGCCTGCCTGCGCTGGGCCCCGGGGAGTTCCCACGGCGCAGCCCAGGGGGGGTCGGGTGGGCAGCAGGCCTTCCCAGCAGGCCGGTGCCAAGGGAGAGGCCCCGGGCGGGGCGGTGGCGCTGGGCTCTCCTAGGGCCGTCTCCCTGCAGGATGAGCTGCTGGGCTCCCCGAGGGGAGGAAGGTGAAGGGGGGAGGGCGAGGCCGCAAGCCTCCCACGCTTGAAAAGGCAGCTCTTTCCTGCCCGCTCTTCTCACCCGTTTCTGCTCCACGCAGGGCTGGGTGGAGGCCAAGGAGGGGTCACACTGATTTTCAGTTCCCCCTGGGAGCTTCTGTTCAGGAGACACTCTGCAGAAACGCCTCCCCTCTGGGGACAGGGAGATCCATTCACAGGGGCAGGAGTCTCTCCTTTGGGGACTGGCCCCTGTGGACTCCGAGCCCACGTGGTCAGCTGCAGTGGCCTTGTCCCGTGGAGCAAATTTTGCAAATGTGTAAGTTGAGCTTTTTCAAACGGGTGGTGCGTTCGTGAGGTGGGTGGCGTGTGCCCCACGTCTCAGCTGCTTGGGAAGCTGAGGCAGGAGGACCACGTGAGCCTGGGAGCACGTGGCCTCTTCAAAAGTAAAAAGACAGAGAAAGGAAAAAGATCCCTAAAAGTAGAAGCGATGCCATGGCCCTGTGGTCACCTCCCTGCTGGCAAACCCACTCTAGTTCTCTGTCCCTCGGGACTGGGTCGTGTCCTGCAGACACCCTCTCCATCCCTCGTGGCAAAGGCTGCATTGCTATTGGGCGCCTTGTCTTTCTCACACCACTGGCTAACAGGAGCCCTGGGGCTTCCAGACTGCCGGGGCCCCAGCCGGGCCTGATGGTGGATTCCCAGGCAGGAGGTGTTGTCACCATACTGTGCCAGGGGCACCCTTGTGTCCTCCTGCAGAGGCTGCCAGAGGCCACGCCTCCGGCCCTGCTTCCCTGGCCTCCTATCCCTCTGGTCTCAGCAGGTGGCCTGTGAGTCAGGGACAGCGGTGCTAGCTACTATTCTGGTTGTTGATGAAAGGGAAAGTCCGGTTCCTGGGGCCACCCCAGGCTTGGAGTCACTGCGCCCTCCCCCAGGGCCTCCGTCCCCAAGGCGGGCCTGTGGGCAAGCCTGGCGGGGGCTGGAATTTCCTGCTTGAAGCTGTGTCCTCACCCAGTCCACCTCCCCACCCGGGTCCTCCCGAGGGACTGTGCTGAGCCCCGAGAGAAGGAGACAAGCCTGTTCTGGTAGGGACTTCCCAGAGACCCATTCCAGCCCTTCTGCTGGCTCTGGTTCCCCAAACAAAAACTCACCTTGGGTACTCTGAAGAGCTGGAGCCTGGCCGGGCATGGTGGCGCACGCCTGTCTTCCCAGCAACTCCAGAGGCCGAGGCAGTAGGATCGCAGGTTCGAGGCCAAAGGCAGCCTACACAGCTTAACAAGAGGTTGTCCCAAAATAAAAAAATTAAATGTTTATCAAATTGCATATATGAAAATTGTCACAACGAAAAGCATGTCAAAATGAATCACATTATGATGTACATTAAAAATTTCTAATAAAAAAAAAAAAAAAAGAAAATAAAAGTGGATAATGCCATATAAAAAAAAAAAAAAAAAAAATGGGACCGGGAAGGCAGCTCAGGGTAGAGCGCTTGCCCAGCAGGGGTCAGGCCCTGGGCTCAACCCCTCAGAACTTCGAAAAGAAAAAGTGAATGGAAGCATTTACTCACTGAAGCCCCCTCCCTGCTCCCTCCTCTCCTTCTCCCTCCTTCCGTCCCAGCCAGCGTGGAGTGGCTCTGCTCATCAGGTGCCTGAGAGAGACGGTGATGACCGGTGATGACCGTGACATGTCACTTGTCCTGAGAGAGGGGCAGGGCTAAGGCCCCAGGCTGCTCTTTTTTTTTTTATTAGAAATTTTTAATGTACATCATAATGTGATTCATTTTGACATGCTTTTCATTGTGACAATTTTCATATATGCAATTTGATAAACATTATTCATATAGGTTACCCCTTACCCTCCCCTATGCTTCCCCCCTCCCCCCTTCCCTTCTAAGTTTCCCATCCAAGTCTTCTCTGTCTTTTACTATGTAGTATTTTGATAGCCTCTACCTGACTTTCACGCGTGGCCCCAGCTAGCCTGGAGCCAGCCCCTCGCGCCTGGCCTCTGTGACCCGTGAGCTGGCCTCTCTTGCCTGGTCTGTGGATTCTCCCAGCCTCAGCCCCAGGTCCAGCTCCTGGCTCCCCTCTCCATGCATTTCTGACACATTGACTTCGCCCAGGTCCCCAACAAGGTGTGTTAAATAAATAAATAAATAAATAAATAAACAGTAAATAAGCAACAACAACATTAACGCGAAATAGTGCAAAATAGTGGGTTTTATTATGACATTTTCATACATGTATATAATGTACGCTGATCATCTCCACCCCCCATTACTCTCACCAGTCCTCCCTCACTTGCCCTCCTCATACCTTTCTTTTTCCCAAATAGTCCTCCTGCTACTTTCTTGTCTCTCTCTTTTTTTAAATATAGATTCCACATATGAAAGAAAATGTGTGATACTTGTCTCTCTGGAGTCTGGTTTATTTTACTTAGCATGATGATCTCCAGTTCCATCCATTTTCCTGGAAACAACAACATGATTTCATCTTTTTTATGGCTGAATAATATTCCATTCTGTACATATACCACAGGTTTTTTTTTATTCATCTGTTGATGGACACCTAAGCTGATTTCACGACTTAGCTATTGTGAATAGTGGCCCAGTAAACCTGAGTGTGCAGGTATCTCTATGTATGCGAACTCTGATTCCTTAGTGTATAATGTATCTAACAACGGTACAGCTGGATCATATGGTAGCTCTATTTCCAGGCGTGTACGGGTCCTCCTGCCCCCACCCCTGCATCCTCACAGTATTTGTTGTTGTCTGTTGTCTTAGCCGTTCTGACTGGGGGCAGAGGCAACCTCTGTAGTTTTGATTTGCATTGCTCTGATGGCTAAGGGTATTGAGCATCTTTTTAATATATATATATTCAGAAATATTCTAACCCTCCATATTTCTGGGGTACAGAGTGATAATTCAGTCCTTATACGTAGTGTGCATTTATCAAATCAGACTTGTTAACACCTCCATCTCATTAAACATTTTACAAAGAATTTCTGACTAACCTGTTGTTGTTGTTGTTGTTGTTGTTAGGTGCCGTCCAGTCGGTATCCAGCTCATAGCGACCCTCATAGGGTTTTCAATGGCCGACTGTTTCGGGATTGCCTTGGGAGTGGATTGCCAGGCCCTTCTCCCATTTTTGCGGTGCTGGGAATTGAACTCGGGACCTCAGAGACTGCAGTGCAGCGCTCTACCAACTGAGCCAAATCCCAGCCCTAATTTTGTGTATTTATGATGGACAGTACGATTTTTAAAATTGTATACAGCTTAATGAGATTCATTACCAGATTTTCATAAAGCAGCATCCTGTACTTTGCCTGGATCTCTTCCTCTGCGCCTCTTTCCCATCTCCCTCCCCCTCCCACTACTCCCCTCTCCCCATCTGATGGGTCCTCTTGTACTATCTAATCTTGCTGTTGTTGTTAGGTGCTGTTCAGTCGGTATCCGACCCATAGCGACCCTACATACCACAGGGGAAACACTATTGTCAGTGCTTCTCTGCTGTTCATAGGGTTCCCAATTGATTTTTGGGAGTGGGTTGCCAGGATCCTTCTCCCTATCTAATCTTGTTGTTGTTGTTGTTAGGTGCCGTTGAGTCGGTATCCGACTCATAGCGACCCTCTGCACAACAGGGGAAACGCTATTATCAGTGCTTCTCTGCTGTTCAGAGGGTTTTCAATGGCAGGTTGATTTTGGGGAGTGGGTTGCTGGGTCCTTCTCCCAAGCCTACAGCACCTGGTGTTCCCAGGCAGTCTCCCATCCAAGGACTAACCAAGCCCGACCCTGTTTAGCTTCCGAGATCTGACGGGATCGGATGCCACAGGGCTATAGCTGCAGGCATCTAATCTTAGGTGTATACAATTGTATATATGTGTATGTATATATATATATGTACTTTTCTCCCTTAAAGGTAGATTTAGCTTCTGCATATGAGTGAAAACATGCAGTATTTATCTCTTTGAGTCTGAGTTATTTTACTTAAAGTCATGATCTCCAGTTCATTCCATTTTGCTGCCAATGACATGATTTCATTCTTTTTTATTGCTGAATAATATTCATATATGTATTGGCAATTTCTATTTCTTCTTTTGAGAACTGTCTGTTTGGTTCATTTGCCCGTTTATCGACTGGATCGTTTGTTCTTTTGGTGTTTGACCCTTTGGCTTCTTTATAGACTCTGGATATCAGCCCCCTGTCGATCCGCTAGCTGGCAGAGATTCTCTCATCTGTAGGCCATCTCTTCACTCGGGCAACGGTCTCCTTTGCTGAGCAGAAGCTCTTTAATCTGATACAATCCTATCTGTTGCTTCTCGCCATTATTTCCCGCGTTACTGGAGTCCTACTCAGAAAGCTGTTGCCCATGCCTAGCTCTCTCTCTCTCTCTCTCTCTCTCTCTTTTCTTTTTGGTGGTACTTGGGGTTGAACCCAGGGCCTTGCGCTTGCATGCTTTGCAAGTGCTATACTACTGAGCTGCACCCGTAGCCTTTTTTGTTTGTTTGTTTGTTTTACTTTTTGAGATAGGGTCTTGCTAAATTATGCAGACTGCCTCTGGTCTTTGGGACAGGATCTCTATAAATTATGCAGACTTGCGATCCTCCTGCCTCTGCCTCCCGAGTCACTGGGATTACAGGCATGCGCCACTGCGCCTGGCTCCCATGCCCAGCTCTTGACGTCTTTCTATATTTTCCTCTAGCCGTGTCAAAGCTTCAGGTGTTACGTTGAAGTGCTTGGTACATTTCGAATTGATTTTCATATTGGTTTTTTATCGTAGCAAAAGTTTACCATCTTAACCATTTTCAAGGGCGCAGCTCAGTGGCATTAAGCAATGCTAACTGCCACCTCCTTCCACCTCCAGACCTTTCTTACCTGCCACACTGAAGCTCTGTCCTTATTACACATTGCCTCCCCGCCATAGCCCCTCCAGGGTCGTCTCTGGGCCCCCCTCCTAGGAACCAAGGCCTCCAGGAAGCTTCTGAGGTTGGCGGCTTAGCCACTGGCTGGGGCCAGCCTGGGGCGGGCAGGTATCACAGGGCCCACAGCTGGCCTGGCCTCTCTGTGGGCTACTCGATTGACTCTGATAAGCTTCACAAAGCCAGGCTGGTGGCTGATAACAGTGGCAGGTCCCTTGGGTTAGGCCATTGACAACTTGCTTTTGAACACTGGGTCTGGAGCAGTGACCACAGGTCCCAGGGGAACGAGGCTCTGCCCCAGCAAAGCCCATGAAGGGGGAGTTTTGCCCACAGTGCGGGGGAGCAGGCAGGGAGTGGGGGTCGGGGCTTCTTGATCCTTTTCCTGCCTGGCCGAGTGGAGGGTCTCAGGCACTGAGGTGAAACTCTGCTGCCCAGTTGTGGCCCTGAGGTCACAGTGGACAGAGTCCCTTGGGCAGGTGCAGCCCGGGGAGCTTGGCAGGGCTCCAGCCTCACCTCTGGGGTTGGCTACTGCCCCCTAACAACAAATGGGTGGTGGCTGTGACCCACACCGGAGCCCCACCAAGCTCTGGGCAGAGGCGCCGGGCAGGGAGTGAGCTGGCCCGTCTTCCTGCCGTCCTCGCCCCTGCTCCCAGGAGCTGCAGTGGCTCAAAGAGAGGTGCGAGGGTGCAGTGGGGTGCAGGACACCCCAAGGGGACACCATCTCCGTAGAGCTCAGTACCGGCTGCCTCGGCTGCCCACGGTGTGGCAACGTGGGATGGGGCTCCAGGGCTGGTTTTTGTGTGTGTGTGTTTTTAAATGATTAGGCTTCTTTCTAAAGCTGTTTTAGGTTAACAAAGTGCACAGAGCGTTCCCACACGATTTCTCTGACCCCCAGCACAGCTGCCCCTGTGACGGACGTCACCCATTTCTTCAGGGGCTTTGATTGCCACGGACCGCACAACGTGGATCGGTGATGGTTCACCCAAAGTCTGGTTGACGTCAGAACTCACACCCCCATGGTCCGGTACGCGGGCTTTGCTTCATGCGGCACGTCCTGCGATCCCCTCTCAGCATCCACAGCACGCTGTCACTCCACTAAACACCGTGTGCCACCCGTTCCTCTTCCTGCTCGTGTCCCCTGGCCAGCACCAATCCCACCACCAGCTCTATAGCTTTGCCTTTTTCCACAGTGTCATGGAGGTGGAATCGCATAGCATTGGGCATCTTCAGACTGGCTTCTTCTACCCAGAAACAAGTACATTCAGAGCCTTTCCAGGTCTGTCCCGTTGCAGTAGCTCTTCTGTACTTTTGTTTTTGTTTTGAGACAGGATCTCACCATGTAGCCCAGGCTGGCCTGGAACTCATAATCCCCCTGCCTCAGCCTATTGTGTGCTGAGATTACAGCCATGGCCACCATATTGGGCTTCATCTGTTTTTTTATGACTGAATACTATTCCATTGTCAACTGTACCTTGGTTTACCCTTCTTCCTCCCACCAAAGGATAAATGGGTGGCATCCCTGCCTTGGTGGTTATGAATCAGGCTGCTGTAAATATCAGTGAGCCGGTCTTTGCACTGACACGGGGTTGCAGCTCCTTTGGGTAAACACTAAGGACTGCAGTGGGTTGTATATTACACGGTGAGACTATGTTTTTGTGTGTGTCTATGTGTGGTAGTGGGGTTTGAACTCAGGGTCTTGCACCTGCATGCTCTGCCAGTGCTGGACAACTGAGCTGCACCCCCAACCCATTTTTTTTTTTTTTTTTTACTTTTTTGAGACAGGGACTCGCTAAATTACACAGACTGCCTCTGGTCTCAAACTTGCGATCCTCCTGCCTGCGCCTCCCAAGCCGCTGGGATTACAGGCGTGCTCCACCACGCCTGGCTTACGGTGAGACTATGTTTATCTGTGTGAGAAAGTGTTTATTTTTTAATGTAAAAAGTGAAGGGTGACATTTCAAAGTAGGAAAATGACTAACCCTTCATGCCCTGGGATGAGGGCGCACTGTCTGCTCTCTGCTGCTAGCCCTGAGGGTCCACTTGCTCCCATGGTGGCAGGAACAAGGAGGGCACTCAGTGCTCTGGAAAGGCCACGGTGTGGGATCGGTGTCACCAAATCTCTTTCCCGGTTCTATGGCTCCCCTCCCGGGGAAGCCCCATTCTGCTAGGGCCCTTCCCTTTTCTTTTTCTTTTTTCTTTTCTTTTTCTTTCTTTTTTTTTTTTTTTTTTTTTTTTTTTTTTTTTTTTTTTTTTTTTTTTTTTTTTTTTTTTTGTGGTACTGGGGGTTGAACCCAGGGCCTCGTGCTTGCGTGCTCTGCAAGTGCTGGACCACTGAGCTGCACCCCCAGCACTTTTTTTTACTTTTTTGAGACACGGTCTCGCTAAGTTACACAGGCTGCCTCTGGTCTCAAACTTGAGGTCCTCCTGCCTCCGCCTCCAGAGCTGCTGGGATTACAGGCATGTGTCACCGCGCCGGCTCCGGCCCTTCCCTTTTCTGACCTCTCTGCCCCCGCTCTGTCCCAAAGCCCAAGTGGCCCTGGGAACTCACAGAGGTGGCTGCCACACCCCCAGGTGTGATCTGGGCTCCTCCAGGCCCTTCAGGGATGGGGACTTGGGGACAGGTGGCTTATCTGGGAGGAGGTTCCCGGCAGCCCCCGTGGGGTGGGAGAGAAAGACCTGCAGCATGCGCTCTGATAGGAATCGGGGTTCCATTCCACTGGGCCCCCCTGGGGCTGTGTAGATGCGCTTCAGACCTGCCCCCCGGAAGCCAGGAGCTGGGGAGATGGGTCATCACCCACAGGCCCTTCTCTTGCGGGCTGAGTGGGGCCAGAGCAGGGGCCTGGGCACACGCTGAGCTAGGGACCCCAGGGCCTGCCGGGGGGAGGGGTCCTGTCTGCTCCTTGCTCCCCGTGCACAATGCCCTGCCTCCCTGCTACCCCAGCCTCCGGCTCTGAACTTGGGCCAGCAGCCTCCGCTTCCTGCCCCGGGGTCCCCTGCCAATACCAGGGCGCCCTTGCTCCTGGACGGTCTCAGGCGGGGCTCCCTCCTACTGCCTCGCCTCGCTCCCACCACGGTTCTTTATCACCCAGGGGCAGGCCTGGCCCCAGAGCACCTCTCCTCCCCCTGCCCGCCTCCGCCCACCCCAATTCCAGGCACCCCCTGGCTCCCAGCACCCAAGCTCTCTACGCTGCCCATGCCCCCCACCACAAGTCCTTCATCACCTCCCTTGGTGCTCTCTGGAGCCCCTTGGCCTTTGTCCTGCTGCCCCTGGGCATGGCCCCTGCCCAGTCCGCTGGCAGCAGGTCCCCCATGGGACCAGCCAGCCGACCCTGCTTCTGCTCCCTGCAGCCCTCTAAGCAGACCCCCTCTCTCTTATGCAGCACCCCCTTTCCCTGGCTCTACAGCCCCCCGTGCAGGACCCCCAGACCTCCCGAGGCCTCGATCTGCCCTGCTGGGCGATTCCCGCCTGCTTAAAACACCTCACCTCAGAATGCAAGTGGCGCCTCCCTGGCCCCCCTTCTCCTTCTGGCCGTGGCCCCTCCAGACTCCTCTCCCAGCTCCGGCCCAGGGCTGTCTCCAGCTCGGCAGGCCACCCTCATCTTCCTTGCCTGGCTCAGCCCAGCTCCACTCACCGCCCATCTCTGGCCCTCCTTCCCATCGACTGTGCCGCCTCCTCCTACCCCCACCCACCCTGCTCACCGTGGGAAGCTGCCAGCCACATCTCCGGGCCATCATCCAGAGCTGCCCGGCGTGGCCCTCGGCTTCACCCAGCCACCCTCTTAGGCAAGCTCCCAGCTGCGCCTCAGCCTTTCTGGCTCCCACCTGGGGGCCACCTGGGGACCAGCGTCCTCCACGCGTCTGCTCCTGTGCCGGCTGCCCCATCTGGACCCTCCATCCTTCCCTCCTCCTCCATGAGCCACCGTGATGCCTTCGGGTCCCTGTGACCGGAGGTTCGGCCGTGAGCCCTGTGCTGATGGCTCCCATCTCGCCCGGAGTGGATGCCCAGGCCCCCAGATCCCCACGGCCCCAGGCCTCCTGCCCTGCCTCCCAGGTGCCCTCCCCTCTGCCTGTGCCCTGCCGCTCACAACCGGCCTCCTCCTTGACTGTGGGAGGCGCCCGCCCCACCCTCCTGGGCCCTGCCAGGTGGGCAGCCTGGGCTCACCCTCCCGCTTCCCCCACATCTCTGTCCAGAGCCTCCCTGGTCTCCTGTGCTGCCCGCCCTGCGGACAGCCTCGGCCTGCTCCCGAGGCCAGGGAGCTGTGGCCGATGACCCCCCAATGACCCCGACAGATCCAGGCTGCACCCAGGAGCCACGATGTTCGAATCCATGAGGGGTCCGGAGGGCCAGTCCCGATCTGTGGGTGACGTGCTTCTCAGGGGACACCCTGGGAGCCATCTCCTCTCGGCCAGCAATGCTTCAGTTCTTATTTGAAATTAAAATGCTTTCCGATGGCAAACTTTTGAGTAGTTGGGCAAAATGTAGAAAATGCAGAAAATGAGAAAGAAAGAAAAACATGCCTGAGGCCAGGAGCAGAGGTCACCGGTGTCTGCTGGCATTGACCTTCCCAGATGTAGGTGTGTGGTGTGTGCCCGTGTGCAAACGTGTGCCTCAAGGTGTGCGTCTGCACGTGAGTGTACTTCTCTGTATAGCCACATCTGCATTGCTAAAGCATCAATTCATCATCCAGGGTCCCCCCAGCTGAGTTAGCCTTTTCAGAGCCCTTACGATCACCTCATAAATGTAATGTTGACAGCGGCAGCGTCTATTCCACGGGCTCCTTCCTGTCTTGTTTTTATTTCAGGAACATTGAAGAGCCATTATTGTGTTTTCCTGATGATGATTTTCTAGAAAACTTGGAAAATACAGAAAACTACAAAGACGCAAATAAACGTCACCCGTAACAGAGCCGTCTGGGTTAAGATTTGATTTTATTGCCGGGCGCGGTGGCGCACACCTGTCATCCCAGCGGCTCGGGAGGCGGAGGCGGGAGGATCACTAGTTCGAGACCAGAGGCAGTCTGTGTAACTTAGCGAGACCCTGTCTCAAAAAAAAAAAGTAAAAAATGGGCTGGGGGCGCAGCTCAGTGGTCTAGCACTTGCAGAGCATGCAAGCACAAGGCCCTGGGTTCAACCCACAGTACCACACACACACACACAAAATTGATTTTATTTTACTTTCATGGACGTGTAAAACTTGGACATATGTGCGGCGAGCGCGTGCCTGGTGGAGTGACCGAGTGTGGGAGAGTGACTGAATGGGGGGGGGGTGAACCCCCACCTCCCCCAGGCTTATCACTGCTGTGCGGCCAGGGTGGCGACAGTCACTCCTGGTGAGTTTTAAACACTGCCCGTGCTCCTCAGCTGTCCCCTGGGTCCCTCCTGCAGATGCTGTGTCCTTCCGCCCTTAGCTCCTGGAGGGCCGGGCTTAACTGGAGGTAGGAGGACAGTGGATCCCTGGTCCTCATGAACACTTAGGGCCCCCGTCTTGGCCACACTGCCCACCCTCTACAGGGTCCGGGAGCCCTCGGGCTCTGCTCCGGTGGCAGAGGAGGTGACCCAGCCCCCCTGGGGCTCTCTGCTTCCAGCCTGGGCCCTGGCTGTCACTCTGCCCCGCGGTCCCCAGCCTGAGGCAATGGGGCACACCTGCCAGCGGCCGCAAGTTCATCACCCATCTGAGCATCTGTGTCCAGCTCTGTTGCAGGAACGAGGCCGGGAGCCGACGCCACCTGCTCACTTCTTGGTTGGAGAGGGGCTACGACAAGGGGACCCACCAAGTCTGGGTCCAGAGACCTTGGGAAGAAATAAAATGGGGCTGGAGGAGCTGAATTGGGGTGGCGGGGGCTGGTGCTGCTCTGGGATGGAGGTGGGGAGCCC
The DNA here is from genome assembly GCA_007922755.1 of Pedetes capensis. Classification (NCBI taxonomy): domain Eukaryota; kingdom Metazoa; phylum Chordata; class Mammalia; order Rodentia; family Pedetidae; genus Pedetes; species Pedetes capensis. The sequence goes on from VMDO01031873.1 coordinate 13,630, forward strand.
CTCCTCCAGACGTTGATGTGGAACACAGATAAAAAAAATGGGAGTCAGGAGGAAGCTGGTTCTGGCAGCAAGGCTTGTAGGTAGGTGCAAATGTCCTGTGGTGGGATTATGCTTGGCATTCCCCAAGAAGCAAGGGGCTCTTAAGTCGGGTCGGGGCAGCAGTAGAGGTTGGAAGATGCTATCACAGGGGGCCTGGTGGGCCCCAGAGGGGGTTTGAGCTTCTATTCTAATCAAAGGTGAGTTTCAAGACACTCGGTGGGTGGGGCAGAGCCGACCAGAGCCCGGAAGCAGGCCTTGGAGCCCCTACTCTCTGTGCCAGTTCTCGGGCCACTGTGAGTCTGGGGCTCCTCAGGAAGTATCAGGCGCTGACCACGGTGCACACAGGGACCCAGTCTAACAGCCAGCACGGCCGCCTGCTCACCACGGAATGCCAGCTGTGACGCTGGGAGAGGCGGCCGCTGGTGACTGTGGCTGGCTGTGCTCAGGAAAAGCCCGTGTCCCCCGTGGGGCAGGTGTGACGAGGGGCGGGGGAGATGGCAGAGGCCACCCTGGCAACTCCAGCCCGCAGCCCTCAGCCCCCAGGCCCTGGCCCTCCGTGAGTCCTCACCAGGACGGGAATCCCTGACCTGGGCTTTTGTTCTCATTCCTCAAGTGCCCATCAGACACGAGGGGACGGTAAGCCCCTGGGGCCGCAGGAGCAGCCATGCCCATCTTTGGGTCAGACAGACCTGCTCTCCAACCTTGGCTCTGGCCTCACCAGCTGCGTTCTCACCACTTGGCCCTCTCCAAGGGTCTCTGCTCCTTTGGCAGACTGTGGGGTGATGCCTGACTCCACAGAGGGGAGCAGAGGCCAGGGTGGTACCTGGCGGGCATCCAGGAGGTGGTGGCTGGTGGCTGCCCCTCACCACCTCTCCCTAGTGCTGCAGCGACCAGAGTGTAGCCATCAGGAGAAACCCAACCTCCTGCAACCCCGGGGGGCTGCAGCTCTCTGTGTATCTGTGTGCCCAGCCTCCCATCTTCTTGTTGTTGTTAGGTGCCGTTGAGTTGAGTCTGACTCATAGCAACCCTCATAGGGTTATCAATGGCTGGCTGTTTCGGGATTGCCTTGGGAGTGGGTTGCCACGTCTTTCTCGGCTCCATGTGCGTCCCTCCTGAAGCTGTGTGCTCGGTCGAAGAGGACCACCATCCCCCATAGATGGAGGACCGTTCTTCGGTCAAGGGTATACGAGTAGCTGTGCTCCCCTGCTAGAACCTCCAAACAAGCCTCCCGTCTACTTATGTTCAACTCTAACATCATCTCCTCAAGGAGGCACCAAGAAGGACAAAGCAGGGAGATGGATCGAGGTCTTTTCAAGTAGGGAGCGGGCGCCTGTGGCAGAGGGAGAAGGGCTGCTTTCTGATCCAATTCCAGCCTGTGGGTGCTCCGGGGCTCCGCGCAGTGTTTTCTAAGCCTGCTTTCCAGCCCAGCCCAGCCACCACCACCCTCACCACAGCAGGGGCTGGCTGCGTGGCGCTTCTAAGTCCCAGTGATGCTCAGAAATTGGAAACACACATGCTGGGCAAGGTATCACTTTAGCTGCTAGCTCAGCTGGGGGGGCACGGGGCTGAGTCCCTCGTGTGTGGGAATGCGGGTGGCCTGGAGTCCAGAGGCCCTGGGTTCGAGTCCTTGACGTGGTGCTAACAAGCTGGCAGCCTTGGACAAGGTCAGGCCCCTTTCCAGGCTCTGCTGCAGTTGATGGAAACCCACAGAGAGCCTTGATTGGTGCAGATTATATATAAGGCAGGGCTGGGAGTTAGCTCAGTTGGTAAAGCGCTGCGCTGCAGTCTCTGAGGTCCCGAGTTCAATTCCCAGCACCACAAAAATGGGAGAAGGATGTGGCAACCCACTCCCAAGGCAATCCCGAAACAGCCATTGAAAACCCTATCAGGGTTGCTATGAGTTGGACACGACTAGATGGCACCTAACAACATATGCCCGTTGGAAAGGATCTGGAAAAGGCAGAAGAATACCAAGAAGAAAAGAAAGGTCACCTGCAATTCTGGAAGAGTCATGATCAAAATTTTGGGAGATGAAGCAGCCTTGTTCAACACAGTCAAGGGGAGTGGAGGGCAGAGAGAAGCACTGGTCATTCACAGAAAGGAGTTGGCATTCTATTTTCACCTTGAATAGCATAAATGTCCATTCATTTGATGTAGTGGATGCTTGATCCATTTCTAAGTGGAAGGGATTTGTTGTTGTTTATTTTTTGTTTATTATTATTATTATCATTATTTTGCAATTTACAGGTATCAATGTTTTCTTTTTTTTTTCTTTTCTTTTTTTTTTTTTTTTTTTTTTTTTTTTTTTTTTTTTTTTTTTTTTTTTTTTTTTTTTTTTTTTTTTTTTTTTTTTTTTTTTTTTTTTTTTTTTTTTTTTTTTTTTTTTTTTTTTTTTTTTTTTTTTTTTTTTTTTTTTTGCAGTACTGGGGTTGAACCCAGGACCTCACACTTCCATGCTCCGCAAGTGCTGGACCACTGAGCTGCACCCTCAGCCCATTTTTTTACTTTTTTGAGACAGGGTCTTGCTAAGTTATGCAGACTGCCTCTGGTCTCAAACTTGCGATCCTCCTGCCTCCGCCTCCCAAGCCGCTGGGATTACAGGCATGTGCCACCACACCCGGCTAATGTTTTCTATCTTTGTGCACTTGGGCCTCATTGGCATGTGTACCAATTGACAAACTCAGTTATGTTGTTGTAATGATCAGCACAGAGGCATTGGCAGCTTCGTGGCCCGGTGGCCCCCACAAGCAGGAGGTGGGCAGGGTGTCTCACACAGCAGGTGCCAGCAGAGCACAGGCATTGGTCAGATGCTTCCGGACAGTTGCAAGGTCGAGGTCAGCATTGTGGCAGTCTGCTAGGTGGGCTGGCTGGAAGCTGCCCCATCTGGTCTTCGGTCTTGGTTTCTCTGAATGTGGCTTCGGATTTGCACAGTGGGGACAACATTTCCCCTGCTTGGATGACCGACGCTGTCTGCTTATGTCGTGGTGATACGGAACAGGAGGAGTACGGAGCTGTCATCCCAGACCCAGGGTGTGGGCCAAGAAAGGAAGTGCGTGAAGGGGGAGAACACGTGGACAGGACAGTGGCTGGGCTCTTGAGGGACCCAATGTGAACTTAGGCTACTGAGCCCCTGAGCGGCTACAGATGGTGGGTGCTGGTAAGAGCTGCTTGAGTGGCAGCAGCTGCCCTGGGTGGCAAAGCTGGGCCTTGTTGGAGGGCCAGGCCTCCCCTGGTGATGGGCTGGTTAGCCATGCTGACAGTCATATCAGTAGCCAAAGAGCCTCTTCATCTTGCGAGCCGCTGCAGCTTTGGAAACTCTCTGCCCAAACTGTCGGCTAAGTAAGACCTTCTCGCCCATTCCTGCCGGGACCACCGATGAGGAAACAGCTTTCCTGCTCTCCCCCGGACCTTCGGTGAGGAAAGAACGCTCTCCGGCTGCGACCATCAACAAGGAAAGAACCTGCTCTCTATCTGATGACCGACAAGCAACAGCTGTCTCCTCGTGACCACCAAGACTACCAACATGGGTGTTTGTTCCTGGAGGGCAAAAGTGCCTGAGGCTTTTCCTTTCTCCCATCTCTGCCCAGTTGGATGAGATCGCAATTCCTTCCCACCTTCTCATGGGCAAAATGAGATCCACTCTGGAAAAGCCCCTGCCACATGGGTGGTTTCCCTGCTCTCGGGGGACTTCAGAGTGCGCAGGAGCCGGGGCCGCCCTGTCTTGGCACGCGCTCCAGCGGCCACCCATGACAGCACCGTGCAGGGTCGACGGGTCTGTGTGCAAATCTGCGCCTCCCCGGCATATGGCAGCATAGTTTGGGTGGACCCTGGTGGCCTGTCCATGGTGGGTAACCGGGAACCACTTCAGCCATCAGGGAGGTCACGGTGTGAGTGGGCGGGGTCTGCCTCACCCAGCCTCCAACCCAGCAACTGTGCCACCCACCCTGTCGACCCCTTCCTTCCCCTCTCTTCCTCTCCTGCCCTCTGCCCTTCTGGCCATCGGGCCCTGCTCTCTCCACCCACTTCCTCTTTTTCTGTCCATTTTTCTACTCACCTGTCCTTCTCGCCTTCCACGCGACCTTCCTCGCCTCCCTCAAGGGGCTGTGCTATCGCCAAGACTTACCCCTGCGCCGGTGGCCTTGACGTTCCCGCCGAGGCCCACGTGGATTTCCGTCCCGTCATGGAGAGAGTGAGGCTCACAGAGGCAGGGAGAGTGCCCCTCCATCCTTGTCTGCACCAGCCTTGCCGTCAGGGAGGGGCTCCCACGTCCCTCCCTCCTTGTCTGCATCAGCCTGGCTATCAGGGATCTTTGGGACTGGGGTCTCAGGCCTCCTGGGCCTCAGCTGATGCCACAGTCAGGGCAGCCTGAGGCAGGCACTCCTGCAGAGAGGTGGCCTGTCTGACAGTCCCCTCCCCAGGGAAGGACAGGCTGCCCCGTGGCCCCCCTTCTGGGGGCAGGACCCCCCTACCGGCTCCCACGGCAGAGTCCCGCTGTCTGGAGGCCAGTCCAGCACCCGGCCGTGCTGTCATTGTCACCTGGGTGATGTCCAGGCCTCCTGTTTGCAACAAAGGCCCTGCTCTGGGTCTGTGCCAGGTGGACCGGCACCCTGGCACCTTCCTGCCGCCGGCAGCCCGGCCCTGGACAACAGCTGCCCTCTCCCTCAGCCGGGCCGGCCTCGGTGAACAGAGCGCTGTTGACAGCCGCGGCTGCTCCCACTCCCAAAGAATTCCAAAAATGGAGCGCTGTGCGAGACTGGGGCTCTCGGCAGCTGCCCGGAGCAGGGCCCCGGAAGGCTGCGGGCCGGGCTGTCCGGCAGCAGGGCAGAGGGCTGGCCTTGCCACAGGAACCTGGCTGGGGCAGAGAGCAGGGAGGACGCAGGGAACCCCCAGGCCACTGGACACAGGGTGGCGCCCTGCTTGCTGCAGCCCCGTGGTGAGGTGAGGAGGCTGTGACACCCAGCTGGCCCAGGGCACGCTGGCCCTGACCTCGTCCAAGGCCTGGGAGCCATTCCTCAGCTCCCAGACTGGCTGGCTCAGCTCCCACCTCCAGTAGCAGATGAGGGCCCCCCAGAGAGAGCAGAGGGAGAAGGGGCCCTGTCCCAAAGTCCTGCTGTCCTCGGCCCAGCGGGGCCACCCTACTCCTCAGCTCCGGGGCACACCCAGCAACCCGCTGCACCCTGAGGAACGACTGGCCTGGGTGTCCAAATCACCACCTTTTGCGGTCAGACCATGCTGTGCTGTGGGGCTACCCTGGGCCCTGCAGGAGCTTCTATTCCTGGATGCCACCGTCACCCCCCAACACATGCCCAGACAAAATCGTCTAATGCTGGACATCCCGAGGGGTTCAGTCACCCTGGGTATGAGCCATCGGATTGTCCTGTGTGAGCCTGAGGAGGTTTTACAACACGGTTGTGTGTCCTTCCACACCGTCAAGCCCATGTCCTCCCTCCTTGCATCTGGGCAGCCCTCGCCAGCTCCAGCCAGCAAAGGATGGCGGAAGTGTGGCTGTGCGGGCTCCAAGGCTGGGCCTGAGGAGCCCTGGGACTTCATTCTTTCCTCACTCTTGGGTCCTGAGTTGCCACAGGCACAGTCTGATTCTCCAGCCGCCATGCTGTGAGGAAGCCCAAGTCATGAGAGGAGGCCACAGGCAGAGGTCCAGTGACAGGCCCAGCTGCGTCCCTCACCCGCAGCTTCTGTCTGGGCACCACATGTGAGTACAAAGGCTTGACGAAGCAGGTTCTACACCCAGCAGAGGCCACACACAGTGGAACAGAGACAACCCACACCAGAGGGTGCTCCACCCTCTCTCCCAAGCCAAGGGATTCTAGAGGGGAATGAAATGTCCTGCTAAGACTGGGATGGCTTGTCCCATGGCAGACAATGGGTAACCAGAACAACTGGGGTATGTCTCACAAC
>VMDO01031874.1:0-19591 GCA_007922755.1 Pedetes capensis
GTAGAGAGGGAAACAGAGAGACAGAGAGAGTCAGAGATACACACAAAGCATGTAAATAGTAGGAGGACTAGTAGAGGGAAGAGATGGGATGGGACAGGGGTCTTGAGAGGGTAATCAGGGAGATGAATATGAGCAATGTACAATGAAATACATGTATAGAAATATCATAATGAGACCCCTTAATCATACACTAAAATATTACTAATAAAGTAAGATTATTTGGGAAAATATATGTATTAGAAAATTATTCAACATTAAGTTTATGTAAATACATTGATAATTGCATCATTTAGTAATTTTCTACCATGTGCAGTGTGTTCTGGGTTTTTTAAATTCATAATACCTATGCATTTGCCACTAATATGTTCCTCACATATGAAAGCCTTTCAGTACATTTAATGTACTAGGCATTTTGCAACCTAGAATCTTCTTGCCTATTCCCATCTACATCAATTAATTTCTTATTTAGTTCCATAGATAATGGCTTGGGATTTCTTTTAACAATTGTCCTGGGACTGCCACTGTTTTTTCTTTGTATTCTCTGATTTTGTACTGAAAGTTCTTATATCTTAAGGTCTTTCAGTATCTTATTTATATTCCTTGTTTTGGTGGGCACATCCTTCAGTAGCTTTCTATGAGAGACTACAAGAAGGTAATATTCTTCAGATCTTGCTTTCTGGAAGATGTCTTTAATCTGCCTTTGGTTTAGGTAAGATTTCCATTTGATATTAGGGCTGGATATAGAATTCTAAGTTTGAAAATATATTTCCATCAGAATTTCAAAGGGATTCCTCCATTGTTTCCTGCTTACCAATGTTGTTTATAAGTCTAATGTCTTTCTGGTTCATAATCCTTTACATGTATCCTATATAGAGATTTTTTCCCTAAAAACATTCAAGAGTTTCCCTTTTATTTCTGAGTTTTAATTTGGGTGATACTAGTTAGGAGTTAATCAGTCTTTTTATGGTGGAATGCAATGTTTGTTGAGAGAGGGGAAAAATTTAACCCCTCAGACTTTTCAAGCTCAAGTGTAACTTCTTGGGTAAAGTCATTGCTCACAAAGAGTCCTGACACAATGAAGATACTCAAGAAACATTCTTTGGGGATACTAAACTGATTAAAAAAATAAGCACTGAGGCAAACTATATGCAAAATAAAAATTTGAAGAAATAGTGTTAGCAAAACTAGCTCTCCCTATAAGAATAAGTGAACATCAACCCATATGTTATTCTAATCACGACATTAAATATGATAACGATCACAGCACAGCATGTAAATTTAAAACCAAACTTTTTAGAAGAAATTATAGGAAAATGTGTTCACTACTTTGGGGGATAGGAAAGAGATTTCTGGCACAGAAAGCACTAACCATAGTAAAAATAATAAATTGGACTTAAAAATAAATCTTGTTAAAGTTCACATTCAAAAATGTGAAAAAGCAAGCCACAAGTTGGGAGAAAAGTTTGCAAAACACATACGTAGGAAAAAAGATTGTTGTTGTTGTTGTTGTTGTTGTAGGTGCCAGATTAGTATGTAGAATATATAAAGAGTGCATTTAACTCAATAATAAAAACACAGACATCCCAATTTTAGTAAATATGGTACATATATCCATGTGTATGTATATATAGGCCAGTAAGCCCATTACAGTGTGTTCAACATTATTTGTCCTAAATAGATGTAAGTTAAAACCAAAGCAAGAAACTATTTCACATTCACCAGGATGGCTAAAAATTTTAAATGGAAGATGATAGCAAACATGGGTGTGATTATGAAGTAACGGCATCACTCATGTTGCTGGGGAGAACGTGAATTATAACCACTTTTGGAAAAAAAGGTTAGCAACCTTTTATAAAGCTAAATGCACATACACTCTATAATCCAGCCATTGTACCTCTAGATGTTTCCTCTGCAGTATTGGCTACATATGTCCACAAAAAGTCCTGTATATAAATAGCCAAAGCAGCTTTGTTTTAAATAGCCTCAAACTAGAAAAATGCAAATGTCCATTATATATTTAGGTGAACAAGTTCAGATGAAAAATATATGCATTCAATCACAGAAAAGTAAATTGATTCTTATAATGACATGACTGATATAAAAATTATATTGAGTAATAGAAGCTGTCCTCAAAAGAGAGAACAATGCATGTATAAATTTCTATGAACTAATACAAATCAGGGCAATGTTTGCTGGGGGATGACTGGAAAGGAGCATGAGGAATATACCTGGGGTAATGGGAATAATTTAAAACATGGTACAAAGTACTGATGATCTGGATAAATACATTCAACAAAACTTATTGAACTTTATGCTTAAGTTCTGTGCATTTTATTATATTTAAATTAAATTGTATTTATTGTGACTCATTTTAAATGGTTAAAAAGTAAAAGACTGTGGGAATATTATAAGCCTTTGCTTAGCCTGCAGCCATAGCCCTGTGGCATCTGATCCTGTCAGATCTCAGAAGCTAAGCAGGGTCAGCCCTGGTTAGTATTTGGATGGGAGTTCACCTGGGAACACCAGGTGCTGCAGGCTTGGGAGAAGGACCTGGCAACCCACTCCTGAAAATCAGTCTGCCATTGAAAACCCTATGAACAGCAGAGAAGCACTGACAATAGTGTTTCGTCTGTTATAAGTAGGGTTGCTATGAGTTGGACACCAACTCGATGGCACCTAACAACAACAGCAAGTCCACTTAAACAAAAGGGCATAGCAAATGGTGCACATCTTGGGTAGAATCAGTGTTGGTTTAAAAATATTTCAGACTACAGCCTCAACTTTTTCCTCCTTCTAAAATGCAGCCATAGGCTCCTTTTCAGTGCACTACTAGACTCCAAGGACACAGGTAGGTGAAATGTATTTGAATTATTTAATTTATTTTATCTCTTCTTTCTTTCACTTCTGCCTGAAGCTTTGCCATCTTAGGTGTGTTAGTCTGAATAATTTAGGAAACAGATTTTATTCTTTAGCCTTACTTCCTTAAAGCCACCCAGCCCTCTGCTACTTCTCTCAGGCCCTGTCAAAGACATTTCTCAAATGAGAGAAACCTTCATCCAAGTCTTCCTCCCCCTCCCTGGGGCCCCTGTAGGAGAAGAGGTCAGAATGGAAGAGAAAGCCCACACCGGTTATAAATCCCCAGGGATGGCTGCCTCTCTCTCCACGGTCACATCTGGGCCATCAGACTCTGTCACTCACTACTGCTGGGTGACACAGAGCAGAGCCAGCTGTCCTTATCTAGGTCACTCAGGGCCTGTCTCCTGAGGATGTCACATGAGCACACAAAGTCATGGGAGCTCAGTCACATTAATGACTTCAGCTGCTGAGAGGACTCTCCATCCCTGTGGTAAGGTCTAAAGAGGCCTTCCTAAATTGATACAACCTACCGCCTAACGCACCTGCAGCCGTAGCCCTGTGGCATCCGATCCCATCAGATCTCAGAAGCTAAGCAGGGTCTGACCTGGTTAATATTTGGATGGGAGACCGCCTGGGAACACCAGGTGCTGTAGGCTTAGGAGCCAGACCTGGCAACCCACTCCCAAAAATCAATCAGCCACTGAAAACCGTATGAACAGCAGAGAAGCACTGACAATAGTGTTTCCCCTGCCATACGTAGGGTTGCTATGAGTTGGATACCAACGTGACAGCACCTAACAGCAACAACAACCACCTAATGCGTTCTCTGATTCCCAGTACCCTCCCCCCACCAAGAGAGCTCTGTCACTTTTGACCTAAGAAGCCCCAATTATTATGACACCCAAGAGTCTCCTCTTTTCAAAATCTTTGTGCCTTCTAAGGCTTCCAAATCCAGAATCCCATTTCTTCCCATCCCGTACCACCCGCTGTCAAGGACGCAGAGAGAGGAGCAGAGCGTGTGTACTGGTCCCTCCCAGCTAGATGCAGCCTCCGCTGGCCTTGTACCTCTCTGCAGGTGCTCCGTCCTCACTGCCTGGCAGAAGGTGCCCTCCCCGCTCTTCCGGAGGCTATTAAATTGAGATGAAAACATGGAAAACTCTGGGGCCAGAACCCTATAAATATTTGAAGAATAGCTCTCTTTTCATGTCCTGTTTGAAGAATGTGTTTCTTTTCATGTTCTCTCCTTCTTTCTAATTAGTTTATTTTCTGTGGTGTGCTAGAAAGCAAAGTCATTCTGTTAACATATATTAAAATATGTCCCTGATGTTTCAAGAATTATTTTCAAAAATGCCTCTAACTTCCTGTCATTCTAGGTAGTGTAGAGGAAAAATACAAGTAGAGAAAATCCAAGTTAATGTCTTTTGGAGTTCTTTTTAATAGAATTTGATTATATATAAGGTGGTTGTTGTTAGGTTCTGTGGAATTGGGTCTGACTCATAATGACCCTATGTTGATTAGGTGCTTATGTGTATAGACTATGGTGTTCTTCTAATACTGACCTAATGGTAATGGCTATCATTTTAAATGCACTAGGCCATATGGCTTTTCTGTTATTTTGTTTAATCTTTTCAGCAATTCCAAAAGGTAGGAAGTTCTGGGATTTAGCTCAGTTGGTAGGGCACCACTCTGCAGTCTCTGAGGTCCCAAGTTTGATTCCCAGCACCACAAAAATGGGAGAAGGACCCAGCAATCCACTCCCAAAAATCAATCCGCCATTGAAAACCCTACAAACAGCAGAGAAGCACTGACAATAGTGTTTCACATGTTGTACGTAGGATCGCTATGAGTCAGATACCGACTCGATGGCACCTAACAACAACAACAACAACAAAACGTAGGAATTACTGCAATCTCCATCTTTTCAGAAAGAATTCTGATTGAGAGAATGGAAATAAAGTAATTGGACTTCAGACAGTGTACGGTAAAAGCAAAGCTTTGGATCTACACTGAATTGGTTCAAGGTTTATGCTTTTAACTCCTGGGGAGCAGACCACCAATGCCTCTCTCCTGTCCTCTTGCTCCTGGCAGGATCCCCACACCCAGCCTCTGATTTCACTTCTCAAAGGCTTGAGCTCATGCCCACAGCTGACTAGCAATACTGGGGTACCTCTGCCTGCCCTCAAAGTCCCCAACGGCCTCAAGATTGGTGTAGAAAAGCCCTAGCTTGTTGAGTCTTCAGGTGGCTCACCCTGAGGAAATGATCTATCCTGTTCTAGAATTTTCCAGAAGCCCTTCTGCATCTGCTCTCTTCTCCAGTTTCACTTTTCTACCCCCTGCTTGTATTTTCTACCTGTGCCTTCATCCTCATTGCTGCGTCTGCTTCTGGAGAAGTGCCATGCCGGAAGACCAGCAGACCACAGACAGCCATCCCTGAGTCCCCTGAGAGGGAGTGCTCTGTTTGGGCATAGTGGCCACGCCTGCCATCCCAGGGACTCTGGAGGCAGGGCAGGGAGGATCGCAGGTTCCAGGCCAGAGGCAGCCTGTGTGACTTAGCAAGACTCTGCCTCAAAATGAAAAATAAAAAATGGGCTGGGGGTGCAGTTCAGTGATAGAGCACTTGCAAAGCATGTGTGAGGCCTTGGATCCAACTCCCAAGCAATGTGAAACAAAACAAAACAAAACAAAATAAAACAAAACACAGCTACTGATGGATTAGAGAGCATTGGTGGGAATGCACACCCAGAGAAATTTAGCTTTGTACATCACACTGTAGACAACTTAGTTATAAGAAAAGAGACACACCTATATACAGGAACTAGAGTCTAAGGCGTGGAGGGCAGGAAGGCAGAAGATGAGAGATGCAGAAGAGGCAGGGATGCATTCCGAAGGACGGGGAGATGGGAAGGTGTTGTGAAGATCCTGAAGACTAAATAGGATGGAGAGAGCAAAAAACCCTTATAGAGCCAGAGACCCCCCAAGACAAGGGTCACCAGCACAGTCAACCACTCCCTGATGAATGCGTTTCCTCAATTATTTCCTTCATCAGTACTGAGCTGTGTCAGACCTGCACACCATGGCTTTCACACCTTACCTAAGCCACAGGCTGCAAGCTGGCAGTGTAAACACCATGGCATTCTCTTATTTCAGTCATCCTGTTGGGTAACTATTTATAATTCTGTCCTTGACTGAGGGAAAAGAAAGTTCTAGAAACATGAGGTCATGCAACCAGTCTGTGAAGCAGCCTGGGTGTGACACAAGGAAGCCACAATCGTCCTGAGCTATGTGCAGGAAGTGGGGGCCGACTTTCTTCATAAATTCCATGCCATTCAATCTTCCTGGAAATCTTCACAGAGGTCTCATCACTTCCATTTTGCAGATGAAGACACGGAGGTCCAGGGCAGTTCAGCTACTTGCAGAGCTGACAAGGGATGCATGCATGGAGGGAAGGCCAAGCAGAAGGTGTCTGGAGTCAGTCTAACTTCCTTTGCTCTTTTGTTTTCATCCACCATGAGGGTTTGCATGTAACTTTTGAAACAAAGCAAGCAATTTTCTCCCTTCTCCCAGGTTGTTGTTGTTGTTGTTAGGTGCCGGTGAGTTGAGTCCGACTGATAGCGACCCTATGTACAGCAGATCGAAACACTTGCCAATTCTGTGCCAGGCACACCATCTGATTTATATTTAAGCCCATTGTTGCAGACACTGTGTCAATCCGTCTGATGGAGGGTTTTCCTTTTTTTCATTGACCTGCCACTCTCCCATACATGATGTCTTTCTCCAGGGATTGATCTCTCCTGACTACATGTCCAAAATATGTAAGACGCAGTTTGGCCATTTTTGCTTCCAAGGAGCACTCTGGTTACACTTCTTCTAGGACAGATCTGTTGGTTCTTTTGGCAGTCCATGGTGTATTCAATATACATCACCAGCACCACAATTCAAAAGCATCAATTCTTTTCCTGTCTCCCTTGTTCAATGTCTAGCTTCCACAACCATATGATGTTACTGAAAATACTATGGCATGAGTCAGGCACACCTTTGTCTTCAATGTGACATCTTTACTTTTCAATAAAGAGATCTTTTGCCACAGCTTTTCCTAGAGCAATGTGTCTTTTGATTTCTTGACTGCTGCTTCCATGGGTGTTGATTATAGAGCCAAGCAAAGCAAAGTCTTGGACAACCTCAATCTTTTCTGCATTTATTGTGAAGTTGCGTGCTGGCCCAGTCATAAGGATTTTTGTTTTGTTGATATTTAGTCGTAACCCATATTGAAGGATATGATCTTTGATCTTCATCAGTAAATGTTTTAAATCCTCTTCACTTTCAGCAAGCAGAGTTGTGTCATCTGCATAACGCAGGATTTTTTTTATTGGAAATTTTTAATGTACACCTTAATGTGATTCATTCTGACATACTTTTCTTTGTGACATTTCCATATATACATTTTGATGTACGTTATTCATATAGGTTACTCCTTACCCTCTTGTATGCTTCCCCCCATCCCACCCTCCCCATCTAAGTCTTCTCTATCATTTACTTGGTAATATTTTTCTATATGTCCTTGGGTTCCAGTTCTGAATAACGCAGGTTGTTAATGAGTCTTCATTCAGGTAGAGATCTCTCTCTCTCTTTGACCAAGTTCTGTCTCTGGACTTGTCCTGTTCCATCAAGCCCTGTGGGCACATGCCTGTATAGATTCTGTCTGTACAGATTCTTTGCAGGCAGAGCCTCTGGTCATCTGGAAGTAGGAGACAATCAATCAAAAGTCACTGTCTCCTTTGTCATTTGCATTGACTTGCCCATTATCTCTCTGAGTATCTGGTTTGCCATCATTGGAGTACAGGTTTTGTCTAATACTAGTGGGCAGTGAGCCAGGAAGAGGCTGTGACCTCTCAATGTTATTAGAGGCTCTGAACTCTGCCAGCATTCAATAAAAACCAAACATCTACAACATATCTGCCATTATCAATCCACAAGGAGTGACTACTAGGCTAATAATGACCCTCTGCAAATGACCACATCCCAATCCCAGTCCCTAGAACCTACGAACATAGTACTTTACATAGTGAAAGGGACTTCACAGACATGATTAAGGATCTTGAGATAAGAACATTATCCTGGATTACCCATGCAAGTAGACACAAGGGTCCTCACAAGAGAGAGGAAGAAGAATCAAAGTTAGGAAGAAGAGATATGAACACAGAAACAAAGGTTAGAGTGATGTGCTTTGAAGATGGAACAAGGGACCATATGCCAAGGAAGGCAGATGGTTTGTAGAGACTAGAAAAGACAAGGAATCACATTACCTGCTGCAGCCTCCAGAGGGGCCCTCCATGGTAAAATATAATAACTGTGTGTTGGCTGAATCCACCTAGCTGGCGGTAATTGGCTAGAGCAGCAATAGGAACCTAGTACACTTACTAATGATTTCTTCTGCAGACGCTCTCAGGACCACTGTATGTGTTGGCATGTGGGCCAGCAGTTGAGTGCTGAGTGCCAAGAACCAGGGTTTTAAAGTGAAATGCCCTGAATTTGAATCCTGTCATCTCTATGACCATGGACACATTAATTATATCCTATGCATCTTAAATTATTCACTTGTAGTTAGGATCTCATACCAACTTTCTCCCACTGTTATTGTGATTATATAATATAATGCATCAAATGATCTTAGGGCATGACATTTGCATTATAAATTGGCTTCATTCTCATCTCATTTTTCCACCTTCTGTCATTCAGTAAGAAGTGTATTTCTCTAGATTACTCAGTGTTGGCACCAGGATTTTCATTAGATTTCAGGATAACATGACCTCTTTCCTGGGCAAGCCTCTGAAAGCTCTTAGGGTTTCTTAAAGATAGGAAGGTTAATGGAGAAAAGCATGCTTCTTGATGAACTGAACTATTTGTAAATCTCTACTGTAATTACGATGCACCCAAAGTGTGCAACCACCAATTTCTCCTTCCTAGAATCATTGGCGCTCTGCTCTGTGCCATCTCCAGCCCCTGGAAGGCCGGCTTCTTTCTCTCTAGGACCTTCCCTGAGGGTCACCATCCAATTCTCTCACTACAGTGGTGTATGTGGTCAAAGACTAGCCTTCATGGTCTTTGCAGAGTGGTGCCCCTGTGGAGTCTCTGAAAACCCATGCAGGTAGTGTGTAGACACTTCCTCATTTCTCTCACTTCTTCCTCCTCCTCACATTACCTTGACTGGTCCCTGCTTTTTTCTGCAGTAGAGGAAGTTTTATTTATATCTGTAGTGGTGGTTGTTGTTAGGTGTCATCGGATGCCACAGAGGTACAGCTGCAGACCATCTTTAGTTGTAGGAGAGAAAAAGCACAAGTTCTGGGATCAGCCTTGTCTTCCAGACTTCAGTTCTCAACCCCACCCCAGGCACTTTTCCCATTGCCTTTTCCTGTCCATGCTGTCTGCACAGGGGCTCTATTGAGACCACCCCAGAGACCAGGCACACTAGTTGCTGCCAGTCAAACTGCTGTGGTTAGCTTGTTCAGGTTCTCTGGATGGGAACCTCAAAATAGGTAGCTTTTTCCTTCCTACAAGAAGATTCAGCCCCTGATACCCACCTTTTATCCATCTATCAAACGTGTGCTGCCCCCTCCTAAAGGCAGAGCTGCCCTGAGCTAAGTCCTGAGGGTCGGTCAGGAGCATCACACAGGGCTACCACTTTCCAGGCAGCCCCATCCCTCTCCTTTCTGGAACCAAGAGCAGGATGACAAGTACAGGCCCATGGACCAAATGACTATCTATGCACATATTATAAATAAAGAAATACACTGTTTAAATGTTTCATATCCCTCCATGTATTTCTTGCATATCTTCAAAATCATGAGTTAGAAACAGAACCAATTCTTATTATGCAATAATTTATTGTAGTCATGCCAGCTGAAAAGAAAGATGGGATAGACCAAGCATTATGCCTTTTCTCTTATCTCAGTACCTCCTCCCAGAGAAAGATGTGGCAGTCCACTCCTGAAGCAATCCTGAAACAGTCAGCCATTGAGAACCCTATGAGGGTCACTATGAGTTGGACCCAAATCCACAGCACCTAACAACAACAGTACTTCCACATGGAATTCCTCCCTGGGCTTTGAAGTATCCATATTCAAAGTTAGCAAAATATTTGAGTACAGGCACCTCTTCTTCAAGGACAGAGGGCCAGAGATACAGGGAGCATTTCCCTTGGGACTGAGTAGGGCAACTCATAAAAGAGGATATTTATGATTAAGAGGTATATTGATGTCACTATGAAGTACCAGATCCCAAGTAAAAGATCAAATTTAACAAATGTGTGTGTGTGTGTGTGTGTGCGCGCGTGCACATGCGCGTGTGCACTTTAAGGAACACTTGAAAGCATAGAGCTCTGTGCAGAGCCCATTTTTACTAAGATTTACTGACGAAGATCAAAGAACACAGCCTTCAGTATGGATTGCACCTCAACATCAGCAAAACAAAAGTCCTTCCAATTGGGTCAGTAAGCAACTTCGTGATAAATGGAGAAAAGATTAAGGTTGTCCAAGATTTCATTTTACTGGTTCTGTAATCAGCACCCATGGAAGCAGCAGTCAAAAAACTGAAAGATGCATTGCACTAGGAAAAGCTGTTGTGAAATACCTCTTTAAAGTGTTGAAAAGTAAAGATGTCATGTTGGAGATGAAGGTGCGCCTGACTCATATCATGATATTTTTCAGTTGCATCATATGCTTGTGAAAGCTAGTCAGTGAATAGGGAGACAGGAGAAGAATTGATGCTTTTGAATTATGGTGCTGGAGATGAATATTGAATATACCATCCATGGACTGCCAAAAGAACCAACAGATCCATCCTAGAAGAAGTGCAACCAGGGTGCTCCTTGGAAGCAAAGATAGCTAGACCATGTCTATATTTTGGACATGTGGTCAGGAGGGACAAATCCCTGGAGAAGGACATCATGTTTGGAAGAGTGGTAGAGTGGTGAGTCAGCAAAAAGAAGGAAGACCCTCAACTAGATGGATCAGAACAGTGGCAGCAACAATAGGCTTAAACATAATAAAGACTATATGTTTGGCACAGTGTCAGGTAGTATTTCATTTTGTTGTACATAGGGTTGCCATGAGTTAGACCTGACTCAACAGCACCTAACAAAAACAACAACAACAGCAGCAGCAGCAAAGATTTAAGTACCACACCTTCCCAAGTTGTTATAATCTAGGTGAACAAATAAAAATTAGGGATGTGGGATCATTGTGAAGCATTTCAAGGTGCCTATGACTTAATTAACGTGCAGTAGCAAAGTCAATAGCTTTTTTAATAGTGAGAGGTTGTAGATGTGGGTCACTCAAGAAAGATCAAATTTTCTATGTGGAAAAAATGACAACTGGATTGGAGTTGTTGTTGTTAGGTGCTGCTGGTCAGTATCCAACTCATAGTGACCCTCATAGGGTTTTCAATAGCTGACTGCTTCAGGATTGCCTTGGGAGTGGATTGCCAGGGTCTTCTCCCATTTTTGTGGTGCTGGGAAGTGAACTAGGGACCTCAGAGACTGCAGCACAGCACTCTACCAACTGAGCCAAATCCCAGCCCACTGGATTGGAGAGACAGCATAAAATTATTGTGAATAAAATTTCCCTAAAATATCATCCCTCTTTAATGGTTTTGTTACCACTCAAAATTGCCACATTACTTCCCACCCCAGAGTGCGTTGGTACACAGTCATGGGGACCGAGAGCGCTGCTGAAGGGAGATGGGGAGGAAGGAGGAAGACAGGGCTGGGTGAAGCCCCAGGAGGAGGACCAGATCCAGCACAGCCTTGGGTAGGCATTGAGAGGTGACAATAAAACAGGCTCAAACAGCGAGGCACAGGCAAATGCCCCACATTCGCTGCTGAGATCACAGGAGTCTGAGTCAGGGCAGGAGGCTTCAGAAGTCATCTGAAAGTAAGATGCAAGAACTTGAAGTGGGGCAAAATGAGGGCATGTGTGAACACAGATAAATATATCCAGGCCCTGCCACAAAAGAACTTCACTCTGGCCCTAGGAGCAGATACGTGAGATCTGTTTGAAAATGAAAGCAATAGAAGCTTATTGTAGCTACTGGGATTTCTCTCCTGAGTTCTATACAACTAAGGGACGGCAAGGAGGACTAAGACATACAGACATCAAAACGTTTCTTTTCACACTAATAAACCCAAAATGGAAGAAAGTGTCAGGTGGGTCTCCTGATGCTGATTTTCATTGCTAGGCAGATTCACCTCTAGACAGATTCATCCACCCTGGCACAGACAATGCCAAATCCTCCAGTCCTGTTGGTGTCCAGGGCTCACCTGGAGAAGCAGAGGAGAGTTCTAAGGCACTTTACTACCCAGTTAAAGAGACTAGGTAACAGGATTAATTTCAACCACCACAAAACACAGAGCAACAGAAATGTATTCTCTTATACTTGAGGGCCTGTAGTCATAGCCCCCTGACATCCAATCCCATCAGATTTTGGAAGCTAAGCAGGGTCAAGACTGGCCAGTACCTGGATGGGAGACCACCTGGGAACACCAGGTGCTGTAGGCTTGGGAGAAGGACCCAGCAGCCCACTCCCCCAAAACAATCAGTCATTGAAAGCCTTATAATGGCAGAGAAACACTGACAATAGTGCTGAGCATAGCACAGTGTGGGGGAGTGTTTCATCTGTTGTATATAGGATTGCTATGAGTTGGACCTGACTCAATGGCACCTAACAACAATAACATACTTGAGCAGTCCAGAAGTTTGAAATCAGGATGTCAGCGAGCTTCACTCCTTCCAAAAGCTCCTGGAGAGGACCCTTCCTGGTCCCTTCCAGCATTGGGTGGCTGTGGGCATTCCTTGGATTGTGGCTCCATTGCCCCAGGCTCAGCCTCCATCTTCACAGTGTCTTTACATCATCCTCTTCTCCTTGTCTTGTCAAATGTTGGTCTTTTTCTTAAAGATACCTGTCGTTGGATATAGGCTTTACTTTAAGTATGGGATGATTTCATCTTGAGAACTTTAAATTAATTACATTGGCAAAAAGCCTTCTGCTAAAT
This sequence comes from Pedetes capensis, assembly GCA_007922755.1. Taxonomy (NCBI): domain Eukaryota; kingdom Metazoa; phylum Chordata; class Mammalia; order Rodentia; family Pedetidae; genus Pedetes; species Pedetes capensis. The sequence goes on from VMDO01031874.1 coordinate 12,902, forward strand.
AAGATTGCATTCATAGATTCCAAGTAGTAGCATTTAGACAGATTTTGGGGTTGGGGAGATGGCTGTTCAACCTATCATACTGCACATACCCATTTCTCCCTGTAAAGTCACCACCAAGGTAAGTCCTTCTTTTTCCCCTTATGAATAGTACTATGAGAGAGTATGAAGTGGCAGGGGGATTTACTAAAGGGGTCCATGCACTGGAAAGCAAAAGCCAGAACTGGAGATAACTGTTCTCTTGAGAGTACTATAAGTCTAATAACAGCTCAATGTCCCAGGCACGTTTGTAAGCTGTCTGTAGGTGCTAGCTTGTTCAGTCCTCCCACAAATTATGAAGGAAGGACTTTCATTTTTCCCTGCTTCTGAGATGAGGAAAATGATGTGCAGGATGTCGAACAACTTGCCATGGTTCATACACAAGACAATGGTCAGCTTGGGTGAAATGCAGGTAGGCTGACTGCAGAGATCACTCTTAGCCCCTGATCCTCCATGTCACCTGGCACACTCTTGATCTGTGGCCTAATATGACCCATGGCTGCAATACAAACTGCTCTAGAAGAATTATGATCACCGATGCATTGGATTCAATATCCTACAATGGTGAAACCGTTGAGTAAATCATTTTCTTTTAGCTGATACAATATTCTGCAGCAACTTAATGTGTTTGAAGATATTTCATGATGATTTAAGTTAATAGTGAAACAATGTTAAGAGAAACCATCAGAATATAGGAGAGTAAAATATCAGATTGCACAATAATAAACATATCTCTAGCTCAGGTGGACTATGGTTTAGGTCAGTTGGTGGAGTTCTGCTCCATACTCTCTGAGGACCCCAATTTGAGTTCCAGCACAGCAAAAATGGGAGAAGGACGTGGCAGTTCACTTGTGGAGCAAGCCCAAGACAATCAGCCATTGAAGACCTTACGAGAGTACCCATGAGTTGGACCCAACTCAAGGGCACCTGACAACAACAACAATAAAAACAGTAAAAACAACAACAACATAGCTCAGTTGGTAGAGTGATTTCTCTGTGCACTCTGAGGCCCTGAGTTCCATCTTTAGCACCACAAGAATGGGAGACGGACCCAACATCCCATTCTGGAAACAACCAGCCATTGAAATCCCTGTGAATAGCAGAAAAGCACTGACGTAGTGCTGGGCATAGCACGGTGTCGGGGAGTGTTTTGTTCTATTGTACTTAGGGTTGCTATGAGTCGGACCCTACTCTATGGCACCTAACAACAATAACATAGAAAAGTAGGGGCTAGGGTTTAGCTCAGTTGGTAGAGTGCTTGCTGCACACACTCTGAGGCCCTGGGTTCAATCCCCAGCACTGCAATGATGGGAGAAGGACCTGGCAGCCCACTCCTGAAACAATCCTGAAAAAATCAGCTTTTGAAAACACTGGATAGTAGAGAAACACTGTCAGATATAGTCATTCTTTCTGTTGTACACAGGGTCTCTATGAGTAAGACCCAACTGGACAGCACCAAACAACAACAAAAACAACATAGAAAAGTAAGTAAGTAGGAGGACATTAACATGTTAATGTTAGCAGTTTCCAGGTTGGAAATATTTCTCTCTTTGATATTTCTTCTGTATTTATCAGATTATATACAATAAACATAAACTTACTTTATGGCAAGGTAAAATCAGGCTTCTATTAATTTGGAACAAAACAAGACACAATTTGAATTGGTCGTAGGAAGTGGCAGATTAAAAATAAAAAAAAAGAATAAAATAATGTCCATCTTTGGACCTGTGGAGGCATATAAGAGAGAGAAAGAAACTTTAGATTCTAAAGGGTCTTGGTTGTTGTTTGGTTTTAGGTACCATCAAGTCAAGTCCAACTCACAGTGACAACAGAATTAAACACTACCTGAAACTGTGACATACATGTGATATTTTTTATGTGTAAGCCCATAGTTGCTGTCATGGTGTCAATACATGTAGTCAAGGGTCTTTCTTTTTATCATTGACCTGCCCTTCTCCTAAACACAATATCCTTTTCCAGAGATTGGTCCCTCCTAACAACGTGTACAAAATACATACAGTGCAGTTAGTCATCCTTGCTTCCAAGGAGCATTCTGGTTGCACTTCTTCTTGGACAGATCTATTCATTCTTTTGGCAACCCATGGGATAGTCAATATTTGTCTCCAGCAACAAAATTCAAAAGTATCAGTTCTTTTCCTGCCTCCTTTATTGAATGTCCAGCTTTTACAACCATATGATGCAACTGGAAATACCATGGCATGAGTCAGGTACACCTTTGTCTTCAATGTGACATCTTTACTTTTGATCACTTTATAGAGGTCTTTTGCAATAGCTTTTCCCAATGTAATGCATCTTTTGATTTCTTGAGTACTGCTTCCGTGGGTGTTCTTTGTAGAACCAAGTAAAGCGAAATCTTGGACAGCCTCAATCTTTTCTCCATTTATCATGAAGGTCCTTACTGACCCAGTTGTAAAGATTTTTGTTTTGTTGATATTTAGGTGCAATGCATACTGAAAGGTGTGTTCTTTGATGTTCTTCAAGAAATGTTTCAACTCCTCTTCACTTTCAGCAAGCACAGTTGTGTCATCTGTATAAAGCAGATTATTAATGACTCTTCCTCCAATTCTGCTGTCACATTCTTCTTACTGAAGTCAAGCTTCTTGGGTTATTTGCTCAGCATAGAGACTGAAGAGGTACAGTGAAAGTATATAGGCCTGACACACACCTTTCTTGACTTTAAACCAGGCAGTGTTCCCTTGTTTTGTTTAAATGACTGCCTTCTGGTCCATGTACAGATTCCTCATGAGTACAATTAAGTGCTCTTGTATTCCCAGTCTTCACAATATTATCCATAAATTGTTGTGATCTACATAGTCAAATACCTTTACATAGTCAATAAAACATAGATAGACATCTTTCTGGTATTCTCTGCTTTTGGCAAAGGATCTTGGTCAGAAGGAGCCAAAGAAGGCCATTCAGGGATGGTGGTTGTAGGTGTACAGATGAAGGAACATGCCAGACACTACACAGAAGCCTCCCCTTCATGAGACCTTTGATATTCCCTGGCTGAACATAGAGCAGGCATCAGACAGACCAGAAAGATAGCTTAGCATCTTGTGGGACAATGGTGTAATGTTTATTCATTAAGTTTTTACACATTCCAAAAGTGAGCACTGGATTGGGTGAGGTTCCTCCCTCCTCAGCAACATAGCTCCTTGGGGAGCATTGTGTCAGGACTCTTCAGAAGGACATGGTTTGTTACGTTCAGCCCCTAGGAGGTCCCCTCCAAATTGTGCAGTGGCTTCCTCTCAACCTTACTGCAGGGTCCAAGGTGGTGTTTGGTCCAAAGCCCATTGCTCCCATGCTCCCAAATGCCTGGAGTCCACTGCAGACACCGTAAGTGGAAAGGGAGCTGTGAAGAGGCACAGAATCCAGAACCCTCCAGGGTCCTAGAAGGCCAAGGAGACGGTATGAACAGAGGTTACGAAGGGACCCGTTTCTCTATGTCCTTTCCTGCCTGCATAGTGTCATTCACCTTGTCAGGGTGACTCCACTTTCTATTTCACATCCGCTTCAACTTCCACTTGCAACCAGCTGTCTTTCTCTACTCTTTATTCCTATTTCTATTTCATAGGCTCATCACTTTGGCTCACTTGAGACCAGCATGAGCCCTCTAACCTCTCACTCCGCTGTGGCTTTGTGCAGCTGCTTCTGTTTCTAATGCTCCCTTTGCTCAATGTTTCTGTTAGAGAGAGAGACAGAGAGAGGGAGAGAGAGAGAGAGAGAGAGAATGGGAGATAAAGGGTTTGATTGGCTCAGCTCCATTTTCTACTTGAATGCAAAATGGCAGGGCACTGGCTGGCCCATAGATTGGCTGCTGCCCTAGCCAATTTGCCAAGCCTCTTGGTCTTGTCCACTTCCTCAGGTCCTGTGAGTGGGGAATTTCCCATCCAAGGTGCTGTTGGTATAGCAGGCTCTGTGGGCAATGTGTCTCCTATGAGGTTTACGCAGGAAAGACATTTGCTTTCCTTATGAAACAGCTCCCACATGGCAGGGACTCAGAGTTAAGTGGATTCTTTGGTCAGCAATTTAATGTGAATCTTTTGACCAAAAGGGTAAGTTGGGCTGTCAGTGATGGACAATTTATTTCAAAATATGAGAAGAGAGGTCAGATATGCCGGGGAAAGCACCTAATCATCTCTCCCTTAGGTTTTAGCATAAAGAGTTATGACCAGGTAGTTAATCATTGCTATGTCTCTTTCAAGGGCTATACATTTCTTTTCATAAAGTATATAAAATACCATTTTTCTCTGGTAAGTGATTTTGAAGTGTCGTCTTGGGGGAACCACTAAAGAAAATCTATCTTGACCTTATGTTAGCTTGGTGCATCTCTTCACTGGTTACCAAGTTGTGGCTCCAGAAATTTCAGACAGAGTTGGCCTAATTGGGGATACTTCACATGAAATGAATTGCACAGCTGGGACCCTCAAAACTTCCTGGGCTAATTAACAGGAAGTAGCTTTGAACTTTTTGCTCTGTGGGCTTCTTGGGAGTTACTAAATGATTGGATCCAGTCCAAAAACAGCCAGAAGGACCCAGGAGTTTCAGGACATATTTCCCAGGGGCTATGAGGCGTAGGAGGACAGAGGTGACTGCTCTTCCTGGCACAGAGGACTTTATTTTATTTTTAATTATAATCCATGTACAAACCTGGGAGGGAAGTGAGGGAGGAGAAAAACCATTTAGCTCAGTAATGACCACTTGGATTATCCATTCTCGGCTTCAGCTGAAGTCAGTTAAGGAAGGTAAGGAAAAAGAGAGAAAAGATTATATGTGTTGAAGATGTGGATCCTTTCATTTTCATCTGATTCTCTTTCTGTGTTATGATGATTTTCCTTGTGGTCCTGGTGTGTATTCTAGTGCTAGCTTACCGCTTACTGGGTATTAATGACCCCTGCAATTTTATTCTCTTTTCATCTATAAAATGCCCATCCATACTTACCTTTTCTCTTTCTTATGGCAGTTGTGACTTCAAGTGACAATGAAAGCTTCTCAATATGTTATTTTTATGGATGTTCTACTTATCCCCTCTGGTGTAACATAAGGTCCCAAACTTAGTGGCCTACGACAACAATGCATTATGACTCCCCACGGTTCTGTGGAAGACTGGGCTCAGTTGAGCAGTTCTTGCTTGAGTTCTCTCATGTGGTGGCAAACAGATGGCAGCATGGACTGGAATCTAACATGTGGACACAGACATCTGGGGGCTAGCTGTGTTTCTCTCTCTCTATGTAGCTTCTCTCTGTGCTGAGTTTAACCATGAGAGCAGCCCTCTCCCAATTCACATGTTCCAAGCGATAAAACAAGACACTACATGACTTCTTAGATCACAGCCTCAGAACCTCAGATGTCACTTTTGTCACACTATGTAATAATCAAGTCGTAAGGCTCTTCTCAGAATGGACGACATGAGAAATAGACTCCATTTTCATGATATTTGCAATATGCATATAGAGAGAGTGAAAGAATTGGTGGCATTGTTTTAGAGATTACAGCATCTCTTTGTTCTGTTTCCCCTAATTTCTGCTCCATATATTCATCCATCCTTATATTCATTCATTTGTTAAACAAATATCTGAAGACTATTATGGATTGGTCACTACCCTGGGTATTGATGATACAATGCTAAACATCATAAAGCTTAGCTAGGGAGATAGAAATAATAACAAATAAGTATAGGGTTTCTAACCATGATTGGTATAATTGAACAAAATGCAGTCTATGATCATCCTTATTCTTATTAATTGATGATAGGTCGAAATGTTCTCTGTAAGAGAGGGTTATTGAGGAGGGTTATTGGTTGGGAGATGGAGGGAAGACCCTTCCCTGCAGAGACAGCAATGTGGACCACAGCCCTCATTTCTCAGATGTTGGATAAGAGTGAGGCTTTAAACTCACTTTGAATAATCCTGTTAACTGAAAGAGAATTCATACTACTTTTCTTGGTTCCTTCCCCTTTTCTCTACTTGCTTTTTCACTGTGACACTTAATACATATCACATGCTAGGGTCTTTCTTTGTTGGTTGATTTCCTATTAGTCTCACACACTAAAATATAAGTTCCATCAAGGAAGAATTTTTTTTTTTATTATTTTGCTCCCTGAAATTTAGAGAACAGGGCCTGGCAAACAATATACTTAATATATTTATTGAATGAATGCACAAATTGTTTTTATCCTCTTTAATATTTTTTATATTTTACTCTATAGTTTATAAACCACTTTTATACACAATATTCATTTGCTGTGCATATAGATCATTGCATGGATGTCAAGGAAACCTGGATTCTATTTTACCTTATGGTGCCATGTTCCTCCTTGATTCTGGACAAATCACTTGGTGGCCTTCTGTTGATTTACTCATCCCTAGGACAAAGATCTTCACTTATGTGGCCCCCTCCTATTCCAAACATCCATGATCCCTTGATTACAGTGAAATAATTAGAAAGGGACCCAAGACTTCAATCAGCTGACCTAATAGCAGAAGAGAAAGACATGGGAGTAATGAAAGAGAAGATTCTTATAGGCAGCAGGATTTATAGGGTATGTTCCACTGAGTAGCTTGTAATTTTCTTCATAAAAAGGCAGAATCAGAATCAGAATCAGAATCAGAATCAGAATCAGAATCAGAAGGA
>VMDO01031875.1:0-19610 GCA_007922755.1 Pedetes capensis
GGGGATTTAGCTCTGCTGGTAGAGTGCTTGCTTAGCATGCACTGAAACCCTGGAAGGGGAGGGGAAGGGAGGGGATGGGAGCCCTAAAGATAATCACTAACAAATTTCACTGAATATTGAAGTTTGAATTTCACTGAATATTGAATATTAAAATATTTTACTGAATACTGAATATTGATGGACATTAGTCATAAGCCATGAATCATGAATTATCTTTATTCAGCTAGTTAGTGAGCTGTGTGACATTAAATAATCATCTTGTCTCCTTAGTTTCCTCATTTATGTGGAGAAAAGGAAACCGCTGGAGTTTCTGAGGGAGTGTTGGTTTGCCCAGAAAGCCTCTTCAGGGATAATACAGAAACCAAATGCAAATACCTGATTTAAAGATCAGGTTTTTGTTTTGGTTGGTTGGTTGTTTTTTACTCTATGTGTAGGGTGTCACCCACTGCTGCTGGGCTTCGCTCAGGCTGTGAGCTGGACCCTGCAGCCTAAGACGCGCTGTGTGGTGTGGTGAGTGTCACCCGAGTTCCGAGCTGCTTGGGAAGGAGAGTTTCTCTCACAGCTACTCTGAGAAGCCTTTAGAAAGGCAAACTCAGAGAATTACACCCACAGCCGCTACTTGCTTCTAGCTTCAAAGCAAGAAGCTAACAGCTCAAGTGCTCTTCAACAGCGCTTTATTGCTTTCTTGTCTGTCAGGTACCCGGTTGATGGAGTGGACCCGGACTCTCAGGTCAATGGTCAGACCATGTGCGATGGAATGGCATGCTGAGTGCCCTGCGCATCGTGCTTATATACTCTCTCTTGACCAATCAGAGATTGCCACATAAAATCAGGTGACTATGGCTCAATCTATCAGGGGGAGGATGCAAATGAAGCATTGAAAGGGAAGCCAATCAGGGGAAGTTCCTTAAATGACCATTCAGGGGTCATCTGGTAATTGGCAAGTATCCAGTCAGGTGTAGAGGGGTATTTGGACTCCAGAGCCATCTTGGTGAGCTCAAGGACTAAAGGCCCAGGATGTAGAGTAGAGGTTACCAAAGGCTATTTTACCTTGGGAACAAGTCTTGGTCTTCCAAGTTCACTAGATAGACCTAGAGGCAGGCTGCCTCTCTAGGCTGCATCCCTACATCTTTGGTTAATTTGTTAGTTTTGTAACACTTGGCCAGTGCTCTCTCAGTTTGTCACAACTGGTGTATGATCTACATTTTTATTTCAGGTTTACTATAAAACACTGTAATATGACGTCCCTAGTCAGTTCTATGAATGTTTGTTTTGTTTCTTAAAACATGGAAGTGGATTTTTTTATAAAGTCTCCCCGACACAAGGAATGTTGTATTTGTAAGCAGCCTCCCTTACAGCACTTTTGACTCACGTATTACTGCTGTGCATGCTGCTGAACTCAAATGCTCACACACTCCTCCTCATCTATTTGTAGAAATGCACACATTCCTGCTCTGCTTAGCTTGTTACCAAAGCCACAATTCAACAGGTGAAACACTTCTCTTTTCAGATGTTAACTAAAGCTCTTAAAGGGCATGTAATTTACCTGCAAACAACCTGAACAACAAAGACAGTATCTGTTTTGTGACTTACCTTGAAAACTGATGCTTTCTCCCTCTGGCCTACCTCATTCTATCCTTCCCCCAACTCAGTGTCTCATTCTCACTTACTGGTAGGAAGGTAAAAATCTAGAATTCTAGTGATCATTTTTAGAGCAGCAGAGTTTTATTAAAATAATTCAGACTATATATCACCATCTTGAGGCTTGAGCAGAATGTGAACTGTTTTATATCCTGTTTAGGGTGAGTTAGAGGGAAGACATTTGTCCTTAGGAAATTAACAAGTAAATTTAGATAAATGACCCAAATCTAGTGTATGTCTATTTCATAAGCAATAGTGAGAGAGGATGTTAGGCAGAAAGAAAGAGAATTCTAAAGTTCCCTCTGCAGTCATCTGCCTCCTAGGCACCATTTGAGACATAGTGTATCAGTCTGTCACTATTCTTTGGGACAAAAGGCATAAATGGTGGTAGTAATACTCTTTCCAAAATGGCATGATAGATGGTTAATAACACCCTTTCCAAATGGCACAGTAGATGGTCACTAATACTCTTTCCAAATGGCATGGTTGTTGTTGTTGTTGTTAGGTGCTGTCCGGTCGGTATCCGACTCATAGCGACCCTCTGTACAACAGGGGAAACACTATTTTCAGTGCTTCTCTGCTGTTCATAGGGTTTTCAATGGCAGATTGATTTTTGGGAGGGGGTTGCTAGGTCCTTCTCCCAAGCCTACAGCTTCTGGTGTTCCCAGGTGGTCTCCCATCCAGGTACTAACCAGGCCCGACCCTGCTTAGCTTCCGAGATCTGACGGGATCAGATGCCACAGGGCTATGGCTGCAGGCAAATTCCATGGTAGACAGTAACTAATACCTTTACCAAATGGCATGGTAGATGGTGAGTAATAATATTCTTTCCAAATGGCATGGTAGACAGTAACTAATAAATACCCTTTCCAAATGGCATAGTAGATGATCACTAATATCCTTTCCAAATGACATGTTAGATGGTCAGTAATATCCTTACCAAATGGCATGGTAGATGCTCATTAATACTCTTTCCAAATGGCATGGTACATAGTCCTTTTCAAATGGCATGGTAGATGGTCAGTAATACTCTTTCCAAATGGCATGGGAGACACTCAGTAATTGTCTTTGCAGATGGTATGGTTGTTGTTGTTGTTGTTGTCAGGTGCCGTTGAGTCGTGCCCGACTCATAGCGACCCTCATAGGGTTTTCAATGGCTGACTGTAGACAGTCGCTAATAACCTTTCCAAATGGCCATGTAGATGGTCAGTATTACCCTTCCCAAATGGCATGGTAGATGGTCATTAGTACCTTTTCCAAATGGCATAGTAGAGAGTCAGCAATGCCCTTTCCAGATGGCATGGTTGGTTGCTGGCAATACTCTTTACAGATGTAGGCAGCAGGTGCTTCCTATGTCTGGACTATGTCAGGGATCTTTGGAGCTAAGACCCCCATTGCCTTTAAAGAGTAAGTGTTGTTTTACAACCTGAACGGGACCATCCTTGGGCCAACAAGTGAAAAGAAATATGACACCACCTAGGAGAATCAAAGGAATAGAGGAAAAGTGCCCTCCTACTGAGATAGGTATGTAAATACCCCAAAGCCCCACCTCCAAGGTATCACAAGCCAGCTTTCACTGCTGCTCCTGCCTGCTCTTTGACTCCTTACAAAGTGTAACTTCCTCTCTCCCTCCTCTTCCCATCTCTTTCCTTCAGGCAGATGTGGAAATCCTAAGCCTGCTTGCCCCCAACTTCAGGGCATTCTCATTCTCTCTGACTCCAATAAATTGTCTTTGAGTCCCTTCTCTGTCTCCATTCAGTGCTTAAGTGGTAACGTGCCCTAACCAGAACATAATCCGTGACATCTTTCACTAATACCTGTGTCCTTTCTAAGGATTTGCAGGTATTTCTTTTCTTTGCAGGTGGCTTTATGTCTTGCTTAAACCTTTCTTAATATATTTTGCCTGTTTTGGTTTCAAGATATGTTTATTACATTTTATACGCAAAATAAATCTCTTGTATTATAGCTTATTAAAATTACAGTAATTTGAAAAAAATCTTTGGTACTTAAAATGAAAGTCATTATTTTGATATTTTTAACTGAAACTCTATGCAATTATGGAACAAACTAAAACACAAAATATAAGGCCACCTACAACAAATACCTATACATAGCTAAAAAGAATGGCCCACAGCAATACTGCAGGTGTCCAATCCCATCAGATCTCAGAAGCTAAGCAGAGTTGGACCTGGTTAGTACTTGGATAGGAGACCGCCTGGGAATACCAGGGGCTGTAGGCTTGGAAGAAGGACCTGGCAACCCATTCCCCCCAAAAAACCAGCCATTTAAAATCTTAGGAATAACAGAGGCACTAACAATACTGTTACGCCTGTTGTATGTAGGGTTACCATGAGTCAGACACTGACTCAATGGCACCTAACAATATAGATATGTGCTGGGAGCCAAGACCATAAGTAACTTTTTACAAGATACCCTGATGAAAAGGTGCAGGGTGTGGTGAAAATAGCAAATGTTGAGCCACAGGGCATTGTGACCTTTGAATAGAAATTACCATCTGAAAGCAGTTGTCAGGGTTACAGGAGGAGCTGAGGACTTCTGAAGATTCACCTGGCTCCTGTGACTTTCTTGCCCCTCCCCTCCCCCTCCATGTGTATTTAAGCTACAGCACAACATTAAAGACTTTGGAGCTTGATCAGACAGCCTGTCTTGCTCTCATCCTTCGTGTCTCTTGTCTCTCTCTCTCTCATTCATTCGCCCCTTACTCTAGGTCCCTGTTGAACAGCCCCGTGGGCCGGGGCAGATATGTATTATGTGTATACATACATTGTTGTGTTCCTTCTCACATATGTTAGGCTGATTGTTTTCGGGATTGCCTTGGGAGTGGATTGCCACATCCTTCTCCCATCTTTGCAGAGGTGGGAATCGAACTCAGAACCTCAGAGACTGCAGAGCAGTGCTCTGTTTCTCATATATATTGATCTGTAATCTAGCAGCTGTGGTTTTTCATAGTAAGTGATCAACTGCATTAAAAATATGATGAAAATATAATTAAAATCTATAAAACAATATAATATACAATATACAATACAATATACAATATATACACAATATAAAACAATATAAGAAATGACAACTCATCCCTGCTTCTCCTTTTAGACATTACACTATGGGGTAAAAGCCTTAAGGATCCCCTCTGCCAGCAGTGGACACACGGAAAAGACCAAATGCACAGAGAGGATGGGTTGGCCAGGTATGCAGAGAGTATGGGCCATGGAGAGGACAGGCGGTGGGGTGGGGTGGGGTGGGGGGTTGCTCAGGGAGGAGCACCCCAGGATAAAGCATGTCAAACCTGCCGATGGCTCCTCAAGCATGTTTTGGTTTCATGGTGGCCCCCAAGCGTATCTCCCTTGCCGAGGAGGTCAGCTCAGGTTCCATGGTAAGACTGCCTAATATTGGAATCTGCAGGCGATAGAAATGTAACCACCTTGACTTAATTCTCATTTTCATTGTGTAACACGTGAAAACTTAATTTTCATACTCATGCTGATTCATGTCTTGCAATGCTAAAAAATAAGAAGTCATATATACTACTGTACCAGGAAGTACATTTTTACTATTCAACCAATGCAAAAAAGAATTCAGAACTTTACATTTAGATAAATGAAATTATCAACATTACTAGACCTTTACTAATGGCAATGTTTATTGTGTGCCCTGATTTACAAGTAGGCAGAATACATACACCTTGAAAAGCACCCTGGGGATTTAGCATCAAAGGTGTTCTGGTTTTCAGAAGGATGTATCCATTTTGTTTTCTTCTCTGAACAAACAAATTCAGCTTGGGAGCTGAATGGCCCTTTTAACTGTCTTAGAAACCTCCCAGTGGTCTTTGATCTTATCTAGATGTTCACAATTAAAAGAATAGGAGCTGCACCCTTTGTGCTGTGGTTTTGTTTTTTATCTTAAGACAGGATCTTGCTAAGTTATGCAGGCTGCCTCTGCCCTTGAACCTGCTATCTTCCTGTCTCCACCATCCAAGTCACTGGGATTATAGGTGTGAGTCAGTGTGCCCAGTTTATTACTATCTTTATTACTGACTTAATGTAAAACAGAAAATGGTAAATAATTCAGCAAAACTCTGCATATGATTTATCACAATAAGACTTTTTTCCATATATCTATAGATACACGACCTTATATATTTAATGTCAAATTGTTCCAAAAGTGAATTATTTCTAGCCAACATCAAGCCAGCTGTAGGCTGCCCCACACCCATTATAAACACCAACCACCCAAACCCAGGTGCAGAGCAATAAATTTATTTTGTTGCTTCTGCCCACTATCTCTTATAGTCTTCTAATGACCTTTTTCTACTGTATTCTGAGCTCCAACAAATTCTTCTACCACCCATAACCCAGGCCTTACTCAGACCCACTACACATTGTTCTGGCTCCTACCCACCTAAGGAGTTTCTCTGTGGAAACTTTACATTTTTCTCCCAAGAAGTCACACTATAATCAAGGACACTGAAAAATATTAAACCAATTTTCTACCATTCTGTACTTGGTAAACACCATAACTTTTTAAACCAGTTGTTAGTCTCAAAATGCCTGCAGCTGTAGCACTGTGGCTTCCAATCCCGTCATCTTGGAAGCTAAGCAGGGTCAGACCTGGTTAATACTTGGGAGACTGCCTGGGAACACCAGGTGCTGTAGGCTTGAGAGAAGGACCTGGGAACCCCCTCCCAAAAATCAATCCGCCATTGAAAACCCTATGAAATAGCAGAGAAGCACTGACAATAGTGTCTCACCTATTGTATATAAGGTCGATATGAGTTGGATACCCACTCTAAGGCACTTAACAACAACAAGAAATCTCAAAATATATACTTCTAAATTTTCACTGTGGTATCTGATCCTGTCAGATCTCAAGATAAGCAGGGTCCGACCTGGTTAGTACTTGGATGGTAGACTGCCTGGGAACACCAGATGCTGTAGGCTTGGGAGAAGGACCCAGCAACCCAGTCCCCAAAACAATCAGCTATTGAAAACCCTACGGATAGCAGAGAAGCACTCACAGTACTGTTTCTCCTGTTGTATGTAGGGTCATTATGAGTTGGATATCCACTCAATGGCACCTAACAACAACAACAACAATATATATTAAACCATGTAATTGAATTTCTGTGTGTGAAGTGGAGGGAGTGGAATAGGAGCTCACTCTGTAGCTCAAGCTGGCCCCAACCTCATGGTTTTCCTGCCTCAGCCTCCCAAGTGCTAGGACTGCACACTTGTGTATGACCACACCTGGCCTCAGAATTGTTTTTTTTGTGTGTGTGTGTGGTACTGGGGGTTGAACCCAGGGCCTTGCGCTTGCATGCTCTGCAAGTGCTGGACCACTGAGCTGCACCCTCAGCCCATTTTCTTACTTTTTGAGACAGGGTCTCAAAAGTTATGCAGTCTGCTAAGTTATGCAGACTGCCTCTGGTCTTGAACATGTGATCCTCCTGCCTCCGCCTCCCAAGTTGCTGGGATTACAGGTGTGTGCCACTGCACCCGGCACCTCAGAATTCTTGATTGAAAAAGTCAAAACCCATTCTGGATGGTTAAGGGATAAACTAAATGTGTTAGAACACATTATGTAGTTTGCGGATTCAGAGATCACCAGAGCATCTGACTTGGGGGTGGTGTAGGAAGACACAATGCCCAAGCCCTCCTAGGACCTCTTCAGAATGTAGATATCTGTGGAGCTGTGAATAAAAAGATGGGGAAGAAGAAATCAGGAATGCATGAAAAGATGTAGTACATTTGTTAGAGAAGAAATTAAAGCATCAATGTGAGCAAGAAACTGCAAGCTATTTTGATTTTGTTTTTCACCTTCCATACTTTTCCGCTCGGGCTGGTTCCTTTGGGAATAATTAAGTTGGAAGGAAATTGTGAACATAAAACTGTGAAAGTAAATGTAAAGAGAGAAGACACAACTCCAAGAATGCAGATTCAGCTAAGTTTATTTCGCTACCTGAAGACTCCAAGTTTCAATTCCATCCAGAGTTAATTAGAGAGGACTGTGAACACAAGGTACATTTGTTTGGGTTGTAATTGCATTTTTATTGGAGTTTAAAGGATCCAAGCTGTAAATGGACTGCACAATAGTTGCTGTCATTTTAACTGAGAGTCTCACCCAACTTAACATGTGCACCAGTGTTCCAGAGCATGAGGACTGAAGCCTGCAGGACTAAGGTTAAGTAAATACCTTAAGAATATGGATGGTACATAAAAGAGGAGGTGAAGAACTAATCCTCATTCCCTTCAAGACACTAAAGGTAAGGGAAATCATGTTAGTATTTTCTTCCTTTTTTACAGTCTTCTACACAATCTTTTTAAAGCAAAAGACAAATCATTTTGAGGACAAAACTAATTAGAATTTTAGGAGACAGAGATAGGATTTGTTATATAATAAACAATATACAGTTTTAGGCTTTCTATAATGAGAAACAGTGGCTGGGCCATTTTTAAAGATGGCTAGCTACACTTGTTCTCCCTCATGATAATCTGTCATAACTCAGTAACATGACTTACCTCTGTTGTTGTTGTTGTTGTTAGGTGCTGTCCAATCGGTTCTGACTCACAGCAACCCTATATACAACAGAACGAAATGCTCCCCGATTCTGTGCCAAGCACATGATCTTATCTATGTTTAAGTCTATGGTTGCAGACCGTGTGTCAGTCTATCTACCTTTTATTTGTTGACCTGCCATTCTCCCAAACATGATGTTCTTCTCCAAGGATTAGTCCCTCATAAGACCATGTACAAAATATATAAGATGCATTCTAGCCATCCTTACTTCCAAGGAGCATCTGTCGAAACACTCTGGTTGCACTTCTTCTAGGATATATGTATTGGTTCTTCTTGCAGTCAATGATATATTCAATATTTGTTTCCAGCACCATAATTCAAAAGCATCAATTCTTCTCCTGTCTGCCTTATTCAGTGCCCAGCATTCACAACCATATAATGCAACTGAAAATACCATGGCATGAGTCAGGCACACCTTCATCTTCAGTGTGGCATCTTTACTTCTCAACACTTTAAAGAGGTCTTTTGCAACAGCCTTTCCCAATGCAATATGTCTTTTGATTTCTTGACTGCTGCTTCCATGGGTGTTGACTGTAGAATCAAGTAAAACAAAATCTTGGGCTCGATCTTTTCTCCATTTATCATGAAGTTGCTTACTGACCCAGTTGTAAGAATTTTTGTTTTCTTGAGTTTGAAACACAATCCATATGAAATGTTGTGTTCTTTGTTCTTAATCTGTAAATGTTTCAAGTCCCCTTCACTTTCAGCAAGCAAAGTCACGTTATCAGCATAATTCAGGATGTTAATGAGCCCTCCTCCAATCATGATGCTGCATTCTTCTTCCTAAAGTCCAGCTTCTCAGATTATTCGCTCATTTTAGAGATTGAAGAGGTACTGTGAAACGATACAGCCCTGATGCACAAATATTTCAACTTTAAACCAAGCAGTGTTTCCTTGTTCTGTTCAAACGAATGCCTCCTGGTCCATGTACAGATTCCTGATGAGTACAATTAAGTGTTCTGGTATTCCCATTCTTTGCAGGGTTATCCATAATTTCTTATGATCCCCTCAGTCAAATGCCTTTGCATAGTTGATTAAAACATAGATAGACATCTTCCTGGTATTCTCTGCTTTTGGCTAATATTCATCAGACAGCAGCAATGATGACCCTGTTTCCACACCCTCTTTAGAATCTGGCTTGATTTTCTGGTAGTTCCCTGTTTACTACTGGAGTTGCTTTTGAGTGATCTTCAGCAAAATTTTGCATGATTATGATATTAGTGATATCATTCCATAGTTTTCACATTCAGTTGGATCACCTTTGTTGATAATAGGCACAAATATGGATCTCTTCCAGTTAGTTGGCCAGGTACTTGTTTTCCAAATTTCTTAGCATCAAGAAGTGAGCACTTCCAGTGCTGCATCTGTTTGTTGAAACATCTGTATTGGTATTCCCTCAGTTCCTGGAGTCTTGTGTTTCACCAATTCCTTCAAGGCAGCTTCAACTTCATCCTTCATTAACATAGATTCCTGATCATATGCACTCTTGAAATGTTTGGCCATCTACCAATTCTTTTTGGTATAATAACTGTGTGTATTCCTTCCATCTTCTTTTGATGTTTACTGTGTTGTTTAATATTTTCCCTGTAGAATCCTTCATTACTGCCACTCGAGGCTTGAATTTTTTCTTCAGTTTCTTAAGTTTGAGAAAATCAGCATTTTCTTCCTTTTTGGTTTTCTGCCTCCAGCTCTTTGCACGTGTCATTATCATATTTGATTTTGTCTTCTCGAGCTGTGCTTTGAAATCTTCTGTCTAGTTCCTTAACTTTGTCATGTCTTCCTTTTACTTTGGGTACTCAATGTTCAAGGGTAAGTTTCAGAGTCTCTTTTGACATGTAATTTGGTCTTTTGTTTCTTTCATGTCTTTTTAAAAACTTTTTGCTTTCCTCATGGATATTATTCTATCACTTACAGCACTGTACTTCAAGACAGATCTTAAGATATCTTTTGTGATGATGAATGCAGCCCCATTTCTTTTTGCCATTCCCAGCATAGTAGAATATATGACTATCCTATTCAAAATGGCCCATGCCAGTCCATTTTAGCTCACTGATGCCTACAGTACCAATGTTTATGTCCTCCATTTCCCTTTTGATGATTTCTAATTTTTCTAGATTCATATTATGTACATACCATATTCCAATTATTAATGGATGTTTACAGTTGTTCTGTCTCATTTTGAGTCATGCCACATCTGCAAATGGAGATCCCTGGGGCCTTACTCCATTTCTGTCATTATGGTAGACTCTACTTTGAGGAGACACCTCTCCGCTAGTCATCTTTTGAGTGCCTTCCAACCTTGAGGGGCTAATTTTCTGGTATTATAGCTGACAGTGTTTCTCTGCTATTCATAGGGTTTTCAATGGCTTGTTGTTTCGGGAAGTGGGCTGCCATGTCCTTCTCCCTAGTCTGTAGTAATCCTGAAGCTCAGCTGAAACCTGTCCACCATGGGTGACCCTACTGGTATGTATAATACTGATAGCATAGCTTTCAGCATCACAGCAATCAAACCAGGAATACTTGAACTTCCTCAGAGTTAAAAAGTGAATGAGAATATATGGACCAACAAGGAATTTCATAACTAGAAGAAATTTTAAAGAACAATTTTTAGATAAGAAAACTAAGGATGCTTGGCACAATAGCACACACCTGTAATCCCAGTACTCTGGAGGCTGAGGCAGAAGGGTGGCAAGTCCAAGGCCAGAGGCAGCTTATATAACTTAGCAAGATTCTGACTTGAAATAAAATTTAGTCTGCGAGGTCCCGAGTTCAATTCCCAGCACTGCAAAAATGGGAAAAGGACCTGGCAATCCACTCCCAAGGCAATCCCGAAACAGTCAGCCATTGAAAACCCTATGAGGGTCTCTATGAGTCGGATACCAACTCGATGGCACCTAACAACAACAACAACAAGAGTGTAGCTCAGTAATGCAGTATTTATCTTTTGTCTACATTTTGAGTCTTTGGGTACAACCTCCCAGTACTGTCAAAAAAAAAAAAAAAAGAAGAAGAAGAAGAAGAAAAGAAAAGAAAACAAAGAAAAAAGGAGGAGGAAGAGGAAGAGTGGGAGGAGGAGAAGGAAGGGGAGGAAGAAAAAGGCAAAAAAACCCAGACTCTGTATCAAAAATTAGGGCTGAGGTTTAGCTCAGTTGGTAGCATGCCACTCTGCAGTCTCTGAGATCCTGGGTTCGATTCCCAGCACTGCAAAAATGGGAGAAGGGCCTGGCAATCCACTCCCAAGGCAATCCTGAAACAATCAGCCATTGAAAACTCTATGAGGGTCACTATGAGTTGAACTTGACTGGTGGGCACCTAACAACACATTTGGGGTTATGTGTTACTGATCTGGGGTTTAGCTCAGTTGGTAGAGTGCTGCATTGCAATCTTTGAGTACCCAGTACTGATCCCTAGCACCACAAAAATGGGAGAAGGACATGGCAGTTGACTCTTGAAAGTTATCCTATAACAATCAGCCACTGAAAACTCTATGAGGGTCATTATGATTCAGACCTGACTCAAGAGCACCTAACAACGACATATCAATAATTTTATTAATGATAATACTCATGGAATGAGTATTAATCTTAATTCCATTTTTAAGATTTCTATATAATGTCATAGGCTGGAACTTAGCTCAGTTGGTAGAGCACTTCTCTGCAGTCTCTGAGGTCCCGAGTTCAATTGTCAGCATCACAAAAATGGGAGAAGGATGTACCTAGCAATCCACTCTGGAGGTAATCCCAAAACAATAAACCATTGAAAACCCTATGAGGGTTGCTATGAGTCAGACATGACTTGATGGCACTTAACAACAAATATTGGCATTGTGCATAATTCAGTCTTTTGGGAGAAGGACCTGGCAAGCCACTCCCCAAAATCAATCTGCCACTGAAAACCCTTTGAACAGCAGAGAAGTACTGACAATAGTGTTTCACCTGTTGTATGTAGGGTCGCTATGAATTGGATACCGACTCCACAGCACCTAACAACAACATTATATAACCTCATGTCTCTGGTTTGCAGAAAACTCAACATATTATTTTCAATGATTGAAAGAAAGGGAAACAAAAGAGGCACCCTGGGTGAAGAGGCTTGTGAAGCAGTATTTGTCTTACCAAAATCTGGATATACTAGATTTTCAAGTGAGAAAGGATATACTATATTCATTTTACTCACTTATCTTTGTCAGTTTTCTCAACCTATGACCCAGGTGCTGGAGGCCAGGAGCACACAGTCCTGGGATACACATTTGCTCCTTTTAGGCCCCTAAAATAGGAGAGATGTCCAACATGTCATTCTGATTGAGAGGCTTCTGAGATTGCTGTTTGCTGGTGAGCTATTTAGCCTCCCTTCTCATTTCTAGGGAAAAGTTAGCTAGCTGGGAACGTGATTCCTTTCAGACAGGCTGATTTCCTCCTGCACCAACTGGTACCTATTTTCCCGTATTAATCCTAGTGGGCCTTTGTCTCTCCTGAACAGCTGATGCAGTGAGGTGCTAAACCTCTGCCCCAGTCACAGGAAACACCCCACGGGTGCTGCCCTGACATCAGAGGCAGGATGGAGATGATCTTTCGTGTTAACATCCCTTCACGGGAGTCCAGATTCCTTCCCTGGTTCCACGGGGGATCTAAATGCCTAAGACTACTGTTTTTTCCACAGTAAGGGTGGCAAACAGAGTCATATACCAGGGAAGCTCCCCCTACCACTCTTGTTCCAAGCCCTCGTGTTCTGAAGGTGTTCCTTCTTGCTTCCATTTTGAATTTTCGTTTTCTGCTTCCATGTTTGGATACTCAAGTCTTTACCTTTTATTTTTACTCAAGCCTATTACCAAACACAGTATTCTAAGCCACATGATATTTAGCCAGCCTGTCTCTCTTTCATATATGACTTAAAGGGAGATTTCACAATAACACCTCCTTACACAAATGGCAAAAAGGAGACCAATACACCAGATGATATTGGGCAACATTCTTCAATCGCTTTACGAGTCATTACTTTTTAAAATTGTTTCTCTGTTCATGGTTCAACAAAGAGAGATAAGGTCTTTTGTTGTTGTTTGGTGTTTTCAAGTTGGGTCTGACTCATAGCGACCCTATGTACAACAGAACGAAACATTCCCTGACACTGTACCATGCCCAGCACCATGTCAATCCTTCTCTGCTATTCATAAGGTTTCCAATGGCTGATTATGTAGGGATTTCTTCAGGAGTGGATTGCCACGTCCATCTTCCATTTTTGTGGTGCTGGGGATCAATCCCAACATCTTAGAGAGCACAGAACAGCACTCTACCAATGGAGCTAAATCCCAGCCTAGAAGGTCTTTAGCAGTCAGTATGTCAATGAGAAAGTGGCCTCAACTTGGTCAGTTATTCATATTGAGAGTGTGTAGGGTTTAACACCCTCGTTGAGCCTCCACCGCCACTCCAGGTTGACAAAAGGATTGTCAATTTTATATGCTGGTGTACCAGTAAGTACTCATAGAACTAACTGCCTTCCAAGTTCTGAATGGAATGTTTACTGTGTGGCTGCTTGGATCTGCCGATAGCAGACTTGTCCTCACAGTAACTTTGAGACCGTTGGATGGTGAGCCAAACAGAGAACCAAACTCCTTCACACTGACCTATAAGGTAGCCACTTCTCTATTGTTCAATGTTGGTGTCCACAATTGGACACCAATGCTCATACCTACTGTCCTCTTCCTGGTCAATCTAATGGAGATTTTATAACTTACACCAGGAAATTGTAGACTTCACACAAAAGGATCCTTAAGTTTACTGGTGCCTCATTGCTGCTAGTGTTATACAACAGAAAATCTTGCTGTCTTTTTGTGCAGTAGCTAGATTTATATAGGTTTAGCACAAATTCCCACATGTGTATTCTGTAATCCAAAGTGGGAAGAAGACATTTATGTGTGTACCTAGGGATCAGACAAACAAATGTCATAGCTGAAGAGTAAAAAAGGCTCCAGCCCACATCCTTTTTTAGTTTATAATTACCTAATTTTATAAAATACATCCAACCCTGCATGGGCCTCTTCTCTGCTCTGATATGTTTTCTCCATCCACCTTTCTCACTTCCACTCCGTGATCCTTCTCAACTACTCCTTGATGGTCCTCTCTGAGATGTCTGGGTTCTCTTCTAGCCCTTCCACTAAGAAATCAAAGTGAAGCTGGGTGAGGTGGCTCATGCTGGTGGGAGGCGGAGAGGGGAGGATTGCTGGTATAAGGCCAGAGGCAGCCTGTGTAATTTAGCAAGACCCAGTGCCAAGATAAAAATATAAAAAACTCACTAGGGGTATAACCCAGTGGTGGAACACTTGCAAAGTATGAGGGAGGCCTTGGGTTCAACCGCTACATACCACAAGGGGAGAAAAAAAAAAAAAGGAGAAAAGAAAAGAAATCAGAGTGACAATATCTCTCAGGCTTGTATTTTGTGAACTAAGAATTGTAAGTCCCCACGCTGAATCAACCACAAATTCCTTCTAAAGATAAGCTATTTTTGGTGTGTGTAATCTCATAGAGGAAGTCAGAATTTTCTTCTAGAACTAAACTGTATATTTGGCTTAATCATAATAAAAGATGTGGATTCCAAGGATTGGTGTGAACAGCCCATTCCATGCATCTGGGTGTTATCACTGTTCTTTGGAAACCCATGATATAGAAAGTATGTAGATTGTAACAGAGTTTGAAAACAGTGTTTGTATTTTAGGTCAATAGGCAGTAATATATTGCTTCATCAAACTCAAGACAATCAGGAATAAGGAAGCAATTTAAAGTTGAGATTCTTTGAGAATATGCTTGAAAAATTACCAATTTCTGTGTGTATATATGTATGTGTTTTTGTGATACTGGAAGCTAAACGTAAGACCTCACACATACTTTCCATGTGTTCTACCAGGGAGCGGCATCCCCAGCCCATTTCGTATTTTTTATGTTGAAACAGGGTCTTGCTAAGTAATGCAGGCTGCCTCTGACCTCAGACTTGCAATCCTCCTCACTCTGCCTCCAGAGTCGCTGGGAAACAGTTGTGTGTGACCACATTTCACCAAAACTTACCAATTTTTCCAGCATGATTATATCTTTTTGTTTGCTGATGTGTAAAGGATCAACAAACATTAAAACATATAT
Source organism: Pedetes capensis (assembly GCA_007922755.1). NCBI lineage: Eukaryota > Metazoa > Chordata > Mammalia > Rodentia > Pedetidae > Pedetes > Pedetes capensis. Next base: position 15,366 of record VMDO01031875.1, read on the forward strand.
TTATGTGCATATAGATATTTATAGATAATATAGTATATAATAAATATAGATAATATAGTATATAATAAAATATTATATAAAAGTAGTATACTTATTGAAACACAAAATTCATGTATATTTTACATATAAAATATATGCTACTTATCAGTACTCACAAATGGTATATTTCAAATTGTTTTTAAGTCCAAATAATCACTTATATATGTTGATTACTACACACACACACACACACACACACACACACACACACACACACACACTATTTCAATGGTAAGGAGCTCTGAAAACCTACTCAACAAAAGCACTCAAACACTGGAAAACAAAAACTGTCAAAATCAACTCTGAAAACTAACCAAAGATTTATAACAACTGAAGAACATTTATTTAAGAAAGCCAGAAAAACCTCAGTAAGAAGAGCATGCTTTGTGATAATTCAACTTGCCTTATTACTATATCTTCTCTCCAGCTTCACAAAAGGCTCAGAAATCAACAACTTTTCAGGCACAGTAGTCATAATGTGATTAACAGAATTATGTTCTCCAAAGATGCCGTTTCATCATCCCCCAAAACTATGACTATGCTACCTTTTAAAACAATTTAAGTGCTGGGCATCAAACCCAGGGCCTCGCATATACTAGGCAAGAGGTCTACAACTGAGATGCGCTGCTAGCCCTGACTATGTTACCTCACATGGCAAAAGGAATTCTGTAGATGGGATAGTTAAGGACCTTAAGACAAATGGGTGAATAATCCTGCACAATCTGTGTGGGTTTGATATCTCAAATGTCTTTAGAGGAGGAAGACAAAAAGTAAAACAGCAAAGGACAAGCTTTGCTGCCTGGTTTGAAGGTAGAGGAAGGCGCCCACAATCCAACAAATAAAGGCAAGCTCTGGAAGCTTGAAAAAGGCAAACACACACATTATTTTCTCCAGAACCTCCAGACAGATCAAAGCCCTGCTGGTAGAATTTAGACTTATAAGTTTCATAACTGAGATATAAAAAATCCATGTTGTTTCATCCTCCAATTGTGTTGTGATTTGTTACAGCAGCAATAAAAAATTATTAACAGATTTGGGTGCCTGAAAGTGGGACTCCTCTTTACCAACTACTCAAGTGTGGAATTGGGTAATGGAAACTGAAAGGATTTTGAGAAGCATAACAGGAAATGCCTGGATTAATTCAACAGACTCTTGGTAAAAATGTAGCTATTAACCCTGCTGCTTGGGAGAGTTCAAAGAAAATAACTAAGATGTTACTGGAAACATGAGGAAACATGATTTTTTTTTTAAATATAATGACGGGAGATTTAGCCTAATTGTGTCCTAAATGTATTTGGAAAGAGGAATTTGTAAGCAATAAACTTGGATTTTTAGTTGAGATTTCTAAGCAAAATAGCCAAACATGGCTTGTTTCTTTATTGTACAGAGTACAATGTGAGAAGACGTCAGAGAACATTTAAGAAAAAGCCATCAGGACTTAACAGTTTGGGAAACTCTTGGCCTGTCCAGATTGCACAAAACACTAAAATTTGAACACCCAGTGCCAGAAAAATGTGCTCTAAAGAGAAGGCCAACAGTGATTGGATAGCCTTTTCCTAGTGTGTCTGAAGTATCAACATTTAAAAATATTCTGTCACACAGAAGGCTCTTTGAAGAGAGTAGGTGTGCCACCCAGGATCTAAGGAGAAGCCAGGGATTATCAAGGAAGGATCAGTGTGCCAGCCACTTGTTTGAGACAGTATCTAATGACACATACAGGGGACTCAAAGGTTCTTATGGGTATTATGCAAACGGGAATGGTGTTGGTTTAGACTGAAAATGACAGAGAAGGGAAAAAAAGAAATTTGCTGAAATCACAAAATTCTACAGGCAGGTTGCCTAATAAATTACTGCTGAAACTCCCTACTTCCTCTGGGGACAATTAAAGGGTAATTCTAAGGATAGAACTGTGGGACCAGGGGTCAATCCTAGACACAGAAAGTGAAACTGATGTATGGTGCATTATGCCAGGGCCCTGGAACCTGCAGGGTTTTGACATGTTGGATTGCAAGATTATAGAGGTGGATGATTCTTTTTCTATTTTCTCCCTTCTAGTAGAGAAATATCTCTAACATACATTGTGCCTCGGTTATGGGAAGAGTAATATGTTCTCTTATTCCATGGTCAAAGCTGGAGCGATTTTTGACTCAAAATGGATCATATCCAGAGTCACAATCAATATACCTCATTACACGAAAATGTTTTTTTTCTTTTTTTTTTAATTTTTAAGATGGTGAGACTTATATGAGTATTTGGACTTGACTCCATATTAAAATGTCTTGAGGTTTTGGAGACTTATTTCAGAGTGAATATATTTTGCATGTGAGGTAGAGATGAATCTTTGGGGAACAGGGAACAGAAACAGGATTATCGTAGACAAAGCACTGGTCTCCCAATATAACCACATCATAATCCAAGCAAATATATTACCTTCATGAAAAAGAGCTATTTTTCAAACAAAAAATTATGCCCATAGCCTCCAAAGCAAAGGCAGTCCTGGGGATCTGTTTCAGATTTCTGATCTCTAGAAATGTAAAACAATACATGTGGGTTCGTTTAAATGACCTTTTGTGGTCATTTGTTACAACAGGAACAGGAAATTAGGAAATCTGAAAAACAGCAGCCCCATAATCAGCAGCCCCATAATCAATCACAGGAAGGAAAAATGTTTCAATCTGTCCAAAAGCTCATCCTCTGAGAATTGTCAGGGGCTGGTCTGGAAATTGCCTTGAAACCCACAGCTAGGGCTTGTCTACGTTTGATCTGACTCTGAACTTGGTTAATGGGAAGGAACAGCTTCTCCACAGAGGATATTTTTTTAAAAGAGTCAATGACAGTTATTAATGTAGCAGCTGAAGGAGGCAGTGATAACAGTTGGGTCCCACAAGAATCTGACCAAAATATCTTAAAAGGCAAAGCTGGACAATGAGATATGCACAGGAGGAATTTAAAAGTTTTGACATGTTCTTGGAAGTTGAGAAGGAAAAGCACACATGCAGAACTGCACAGGCATGCAGAGAACCAACAAAGAAATAAGCTGTCACCTCTGGATGACCTAAAGGCTCCAGGAGAGGAATGAAAGGAAGCTATGCTAGGGTTGTAAAATGCTGGCTGGATCATTGAAAGCTTGGACCCTGCACAGAATTTACAGACAAAGGCCAGGCTATAAATTGGTGCAGAGTATTTAAGGAAAGTTCTGTCCATTCATTAGATGATCACTAAAGTAACTGACTCCCAGATGGCGGTCAGCTTGTCCTGATGTGGGAGCTTGCACATTGCTGTGATGTTCAAGGCTGTGCTACTGGTATGTCAGATACCAGCAGGGCCACTCATGGTGGACAGGTTTCAGCGGAGCATCCAGACCAAGACAAACTAGGGAGAAGGACTAGGCAGCCCACTGTTTGACTTTATTCTTGGATCTGTTTGGAGAGTAAATTCTACAGTATTTTTCCCCAAACAATGGGAGCAAATTCTACAATAACTTCAATGTATTCACAGACACTGTTAGAATCATTCTCTTGAACATTGAGCTGGAAGCAGGGTTTGAAGATTTATTTCATAAATATAAACTCTGAGTAACTCAAGGAAAACACAGAGAACAATGAGATCTTAATCTGGGTCAGTAAGGACATTAGAGTTCCATGGAGATTTGTTCTAACATTATAAGAATCATGCCACTGGGTGTAGATATCTCCTCAAACCATATTTTAAAAAATTTCATCTGCTCCTTGACAAGGACAAAATGTTGTCATGTCATATGTCCTGTAAGATTAGTGGGGTTGTGAAGCATGGAGTTCCATCTAGCCTGATGATTCCAAGACAGGAAGTTTTAATTTTATTAAAATGGATTGAGATCATATGAGAATATGAGTAATAATTTATACTTAGCTATCATGAGGCCATTAATTGGGACTTCTTATATTCCAAAGATTCTTTCTTGGTTTTCAATAAGAAATTGTTGTTGTTGTTGTTGTTAGGTGCCGTCAAGTCGAGTCCAACTCATAGGAACCCTATGTACAGCAGATCGAAACACTTGCCGATTCTGTGCCAGGCAAACCATCTTATTTATGTTTAAGCCCATTGTTGCAGACACTGTGTCAATCCATCTGGTGGAGGGTTTTCCTCTTTTGCGTTGACCTGCCACTCTCCCAAACATGATGTCCTTCTCCAGGGATTGTTCTCTCCTGACTACATGTCCGAAATATG
>VMDO01031876.1:0-17500 GCA_007922755.1 Pedetes capensis
ATTGTGTCGTCTTCATTATTGTGGGTTTGGATTTCTTTGTGTGTCTCACAAGTTTCCATGGAATGTGGTGTTGGGGAGAGGCATACCTATTTCTCAACTGCTCCCTGAATTGAGTGGGAAAAAAAGTTTGAAGGGAATGTGGGAGAAAAGAATCAATCACCTTTGACCACATCTTGGTTTGGTTGCTTCCACTTGTGTAAAGAAGATGGGGTCTTCCACCCATGTCACAGCTCATGTCTTGTGACTGTCCCAGCAGAAATTGTTAGAGAAATTGGCTAAAAGAATAAGAAAGTCAGGGAGGGTCCTGCCCTTGGAGGAGTTTTGAGAAAGGTCAGCCCAAGCTATTGTCTCCCTCAGTTATGTGTTCCCCTGAATTTACCAGGTCTGCCCTGGCCTCTCCCTGCACAGGCTACTGGGAATCTCCATCTCACTGCTGTGGCCTCAGTTCTCTGGATGCCTTTACTGTTTCTCTTGGGGGAAAAGGGAGCTGGTATGGATGGAATGACAAGAATTAGTCCATATGGATACCCCTGAAGGATAATGAGAAACCACAAGGCCTGCCTCTGACCAGTCCTGACACAGAGGTGCATTAGCCCATGCTGGAGGTAGCCCACCCAAAAGCCTTGGTGATGTCTGTTTCTAATTGATTTCTTTAAGCAGAATTTGCCAAAATTCAAACATCTCCTTATTAGGCAAGGGTGATTTCCTAATTAAAAAAAAAAAAAAGAGTAGGGGTGGGGCACTCTATAATTAAGGTAAGAGGTGCAGAGAAGGGGAAAAGGACCCTAGAAGTAGAAGGCTACAGCAGGAGGGGAGATGGTGGGCCCCAGTGGAGGATGGGGATAAGGGGCCAGGCCCCAGCAGGGAAAGAGAGGATGAAAGGGGACTGAGCCCCTGTTTCTGAAGTTTCTTAACATCTACGTTCCCTCCCCTCTCTCTGACATTCCTGAAAGATTACCAGCCAGCAATAGCCCAGGGCTCCCCCAAAAGAATTGTTTTAGATTGTAATTACCAGTTAGGCAGTGCTTTTAAAACTTAGTAATGAGAAACTGTGAAAAGAGCCAAGTGTTACACTGAGCTTGGGGTAGGAGATTGGGGAACCAGCAGCAAGCAAGGAAGGGTGTATGTGAGTGCAATTCATCTTCCAGAAGGAAGCAGGAGAGAAGGCACAGTGGCACTGAAACACCCATTCCAGGGGAGTCACAACTTCCAGCCAGCATGCACCAGTATTATTTTCAAACATTGCCCATGAGAAGGCCCTTTGAAGAGTGAGCTTCCTCCCTGTGGTTGACCATGAAATGGTTTTAAACAGGGGAACTTGTACCAACTATGACAGAAAGTTTTGGTTTATCCTAACTGGTCTGCTCTCTTCTCATCTAATTCTGTTGCTTCTTTAGTTCGGAGAACTACAAACTGTCAAAGAAAGGGTAGGAATGTTAATAAATGCTAATATAAAATGCTAATTAAAAAAAGACTTGGCCAGGATAAATAATTTAAATGCACATTTGCTTTGGATGCACTGTTGTTCTGTTAAGGCTGTATATATTTGTTTATTTAAGGCGATTGAAAGTGCAAAGAGGAAATGGACAGCATGCAATTCATCTTAATGTACAAAATGTTATATGCACTCAAATGTTTTATAACATTTCTATTATTTTTAAAGTTTATATTCGAGTTGTACAAAATTAAGCATTAATCAGATATTTCATTCTTTCATAATGTTATCATTTTCTTAAATATTATTACAAAACTTTAAGTCTGTCTAATGGAGAGTTTTTTTTTAAACTGTCTACCTCACTACAATACAAGTATTTACAACACTAAAGTTCCCAGAGGTCAATTAATAGTCAAAACATTTTTTATACTACATCTTTCCTGGATGATACACACTCTGATTAAAACTGTCTTATTAAACTCATTTTCCCCTAATAACTCAGCCTGGTTTATATGGATCTATTTAGAGAAATCATTTTCTCAAGGAATTATTGTCCATGGAATTTTGTTCCAGTATATGACTGTTTGAAAAGACATGGTTGTTTGGAAATCCATCATTGAGAGCATTGTACTTTTTCTTCTTGACTCTGCAGTAACTCTTTTTTAAAATGGAATTTCATTCACTAAATTAAAGCCAAATCCTGGTCAGCTATTAGAAGAGTGTTCATAAGCCTATGTCTCATCACAGCATTTCAAAACTCCAAATAGGAACTGGAGTAGTTTTTAGTGTCTTTTTAAACCCTGGGCTTCCTGCATGCTAAGAACGTGCTCTAACACCGAGCTACAGCTCTAGCCCTTCTTAGTTTCTATAGCTACTAGCTACCATTTATGTTTATGGCATAGTGCAAGCAGAGGATTCAAAGTGTTTTTCTGTTTGTATTTGCCATGAATTGGGGAATGCTTGTACTAGTTCAAGTCTGAGAACTCACCATATCTCAGGTACAAAGTTATTCTGTTATCTCATTTAAACTGCTCAAAAGATAAGTACGGTTTAAAGATGAGGAAACTGAGGTGCAGGGAACTTAAGTAACCTGCTAGTCATCATCCAGGTAGGCAGTGGTAATTCAGATTTAAACTCAGTTCTCCCAGACTCTAGCTGGCATTTCTAATGTGTGGCCCATGCCCTGGACAGTTAGTATTATGGCCCCACAAAATCTCTTAACATCATGTGTTTTTTAGCATTTATTTTTTGTGACCCCCTTATTATATATATGTACTAACTATATTATACACTTTCTGTGCAGCCCAAGACAGTTTCTTCTTAACTTGATGTGGCCAAAAGGTTGGACACCCCTGCTCTAGAGTCTAAGGAGTTAACCTCTATACAATTCTGCCCCTAGGCCATCTACCTGCTTGTTGGTCCCTAAATGCCAACACAGGGGATGAGCAGTTATCCATAATTATAAGGGATGGCTTATAGGTAGCTGGAACAGGAGCTGCTACAGGGGCTAGTAAGCAGTGCCTAGAGTCCTGGAGTATGTGAATGTGACAAGGGCAGCTGGAAAATGGTCATGGGTTGCACAACTTGGTGAGTTTCAGCTTTGGGCTTGCCCCAGGAAACTGATAGTTTAGGTCATGGCTGGGCTTTGGCAGGTTTTCTAGACTGCATGGACTGCCTTGGGTGTGATTTTTGTGAGTTCTGGTTATCAAAATAATGGTTCCAGTGGCTTGGGAGGCGGAGGCAGGAGGATTGCAAGTTCGAGACCAGAGACAGTTTGCTTAACTTAGCGAGACCCTGTCTCAAAAAAGTAAAAAAAAAAAAAAAAAAGGGCTGGGAGTGCAGCACTTGCAGAGCATGCAGGCGCCAGGCCCTAGGTTCAACCCCCAGTACTGGGGGAAAAAAAAAGGTTAATTTACAAATAGGATATGTTTCAAAAGACTGGTCTCAACTGGACTGTTTAGAACCCAGGAGCATTTTCCCATGGAAGCAATGTTCCTTTTAGTTTCCAGGTCATTTTATAAAGCTTTATATACCCAGGTGGAACTTTTTAAAGAAGTAGTTTTGACTTCCAGGCTTTAGGAACAGATATCACCTAGGAAAGAAAAAAAAAAAAAAAAAAAAAAAAAAAAAAAAAAAAAAAAAAAAAAAAAAAAAAAAAAAAAAAAAAAAAAGAAGAAGAAGAAGAAGAAGAAGAAGAAGAAGAAGAAGCAGCAGCAGCAGCAGCAGCAGCAGCTTTCTCTTTCCTTTATGGAGGCTATTTTTGAAATGTTGAGAATTCTTTGCATTTTCCCGCCACTCTTTCTACATCTCACACCCAATTTCCCCAACCTCCTAACTGCCCCAGGACAACCAGCCCCACATCTTTGTACGCCCCCTCATCCATAGATTTCTCGTTTCTGCACAAATATTTGCCTTTCTTCCTTCCATCAGAAAGTTTATACCTTAACTCAGGTGTCAGTCTGATCGAATTACCTAAAGATGTAAATATCTCCTTGGAGATATTTGCATTTTAAGAAGGAAACCTTGGTTGACTTGGATTCTTTCTGAGAGATGTGGAAAGATCTAGATGATACAAGGGAAGATTCAATACTCAAGACACACACCTTTTGGAGAGTTGTCTGTGAATGAGGCATTGGTGGTACAAGGATGAACGGAGAGACTGGTCAATGTGAATTTTTTGGTGTCTCTTAAGGGAAACTGTGCATTGCAAAGATTAATTATGGCCCCTTTGTTTTAACATTAGCATTCAATGTATGAAAGCAAAACATTCAATAGCCTATTTTTCTCCAGAGCTCTTCAGTTTAACATATGTGGGCTCCACTGAGATAAGTTTTTGTCCTTGTTTTGTTTATTGCTGTATTCCTAGCACCAGAATTGTGCCTGACACATAGCGAACAATAAATACATTGAATGAATAAATTCACACATCCTATTGTATTTATAAATCTGGTAATTGCAACAGTTACTTCCAAGGGTGTCTTTAATTAATGTCTCTTCAGCTCTAGTTGAATGGCTCAACCTCCCTTAATAAGAAATTTCAGTTACAAACTTAGTTAATAAACTTCCTTTAAATATTCTTCATTGCTTTTATCAATTTAATATATCTAATTTTATTTTAAAGACTTTCAAATTTTTCAAACAGAACAAATGTTCCTATATTCCTAAACCACCCTACCTAAATGTAATAAATTGAATTTCTGAAGATGGTGATCCTTAAGTTTTATAAAGCATTCCAATACTCTTTATACCTTTTGAATTAACACCAGGAACCTAAAGTTAATTACTTAATTACTCAATTACTCAATTACTCAGAAGCTAACTTCTTAGATACCTTAGTAAACTACATTTTCTTACAGTTTACAAATTTTTAAAACATACAATATGCACAGATTGTCCCAATGATTTCAGAAAGGACTTTTGAACTTAATACAAAAGTATTAATAATTTAAATTTTATTTATTTATATCTCTACTTCATTTTAAAATTTCTTTGAGTTAAAACACTAACCCCCTACTGAAAAATCATGGTGTGACAAGCAAAATAGAATGACCATTTTAGAAGATAGTAGCTGCAAATCTACCAATAGATTTGGTCAAGAATGGAGAAGAGTTTTCCCTGGAATACTTGCCAACATACCAAGGGTCGTGAGTTAAGAGTAAGAGTTAAGAGTCGTGTAACAAAAGAACCCCCAAATCCATATCTTTTATGGTTTTGCTTCTCCTGGTTTCTAGATAGATCATTTAACTAACTTTTTTCCCCTGATTTGAGTAAGTTGAATTCTATACTCCCCATTAAGATGGTAGCTAATTTTCCACACCAATTAATTGGGTTGTATATTTCTGTAAGTCTCATTGGAGATTTCTTTGTTTTTGCCTTTGGGTTTAAAATTGCTTTACTGATACTTTATTAAATTAACCTGCCCTTACATAATTCTTCCATACTCCTTTCAACTGTATCATCAAACTCTTGTAATCAAAGTTCTGTATTTTTAACTTTTCTAAATTTTTCCTGTCTGGAAGAACTACAATGCTTACAGATGTCAAAATGACATCTAAGTGAAACTGCACATCCCTTATTTCCTGTCTAGTTCTATGGTCACAATCTTAAAGTTGTGTTAATGAAAACATAATTCCTATACTTGATGGGTTCATAAGAATATTTTTATTTATTTTATTAGGTAATTTTTACAACAATTCTAGTTGTTACTCTCCTGCTTTACATCCTAGGAAACTATGATTTAGAGAGGTTCAGTACCGTGTGTGGGAGCAGCTGGGATTTAATCAGGTAGGATCCGGGAGCATTCTCATCTGCTTCATCATTCAGCAGCTATTTAGTGAGTTACCATTGTGTGACAGGTTCTGTTTGAGGCTCTGGGAAATTTTACATACAGAAGTTGAGATAAAGGTAGTTCAAAACAGAAACTAAACTTTTAAGGTTTCTCAGCCTCCTAGAAGCTGCTCCCTTTACCTGTATTCTCTTTTTTATGACTTATATATTTTTTTCCTTTCCAATTCACAAATTCTCTCAAAGTTTAACCCAGTCTCCCTATTGTGTTAGAGTTATTTTGAAAGTCCCAGGGAAATGCTGGGCCCAATTTGTTGGAGAAAAAAAGCACTTGGACTGCCAAACAACTTCATCTTTTCTCTTGAAACCTCTCAAGTTATCTACATGGGGGAATGCTTACCTGTCTATGTTGTGATAGGCTAAAAAGTCTCAGAGGCTCAGGTTCAGTTTTGGAAACTCCCTTATCTCCAGTGTTATGCCTAAAATGCCTGATAAGTTGAGAGAACCACAAAGAAAATTAGCTTCTGAGATATATTATTTTTGCCCTTACCTGTGACTAATATTTATTAGATACCAAGAGCATTTAAATCAAGGTAGAAGATTTAGGGCTATTCCCAGCCCTTGATCAGAAGGCTCAGTTCATGGTTTATTCATATCAGAAAGAACTTTTAATTTGGGGGCTGGAATGTAGCTCAGTGGTAGAGCATTTCCTAGTGTGCACCTGGCCCTGGGTTCAACCCACAGTATTGAACAAAACAAATTACTGTTCAGAATAAAATGACAGCATTATCTTTCCAAGAATGTTTGACTTAGACTTAAACAACACTGTATATATTCATTCCAGTTTTCATCTTTTACTAGAATTTGACTATTTAATTTGTTGGGAATGAGTTGATAATGGCCAAGAATTCCTGCCATTGCACTGAACAAATTTTTTTCCCAAATAAACAGATAGCAGTTTCATTAAAACTTTTTCTTCCTAGCTGGGCATGGTGGCACATGCCTGTAATCCCAGCAGCTGGGAAGGCGGAGGCAGGAGGATCGCAAGTTCGAGACCAGAAGAGTCTTTCAATGATCATGATACTATATTCAGTGGCTTCTTTTTTGAGTCTATATGACTTGAAGCCTAAAACATAGATGTTGACATAACATGGAAACACATATACATAACCAAACACATAGACATATATACTTCTCATATACAGTTTTTTTCAAGCTTAACGAATGACCTAGCATATAGAAAGTACTCAACAATCAGTAATTTTTATTATCATTGTAATTATATTAATTTTGGACAGATTTTTGAAAGCTTTGTTCATTTTTGACTCATGATGGAAATGATAGTACAAATGTAAGAGACATCTATTCATTAACTAGTCATGAATAATTTTTGTGCATCTATAATTTAGCAGGCACTGTGCTTAAGCACCAAGAATATAGACTTAAATAGGTATGTCTCTAAAAAAGACAAGACATTACCAAAATCATTGCACAATGTGGCAAACAGTATTGTTGTTGTTGTTAGGTGTCTTATAGTGACCCTGGAAGGGTTTTCTCTATGACTGATTGCTTTCAGGAATGCCTTGGGTGTGGATTGCCAAGTCCTTCTCTCAAGAAGACAAGAAGAGGAGGAATCAGATCTCCTTTACACAACAATGGCATTCCCTGAGTTTTTAGCAAACCATTCACCATTGTTGTTAACCTCTCACATTGGTAAGATGGGTTGTCAAGTTTAGTATTCAATGTGCCATCACAAAATTATTTTTTTCTTTCACCTAAAATTAAGTAGGCCTTTGGAGAATCAAAGTTTTGACACATAACTTATTAACCCCGCTGAGCAAACTCACCTGGACTCTATCTTTTAGTAAGCTGTCTTAAAGGTTCTGTAAGGGGCATAGTCATCAACTTTGCTATGTTAGCCTTGGTAGAATGAACTCTGAGAACAGATAATCAAGAGAGCCAATGCAGAACATTCACCCTGGGACCAAAAGAGAAGAAAAAAGTAGGTATGTCAGGTAGCATCAGGTCCGTCTGCTTAAAACAGAAACCTCCCAAACAACAGTGGCTTAAACCAAATTGTTTCTTCTAAAAAATAAGAACAACAATCTGTAATCCCAGCTGCTTGGGAGGCTAAGGCAGGAGGATCCCGGGTTTGAGGATGGTACTGCAAAAACAAACAAACAAAAAACAGTAACAACTCCACTCAGGAGTTTGGTATTTCAGTGTTGCTATGGTTATATCTTAGCCATCAGGAATTTTTATCATCATTTAACTACATGGTTTCTATCCTTAAGCTTGCCACATAGTCCAAAATAGCTGCTGGACCTCTGGTTATCACATCCGTGCTCCAGTAAACCGCCCCATAACCCCAGCAGTGTCAGCCCCCTTTAAGTCACTTTTCTGGAAATCTCACCTAACACTTTCACTTACATCTCATTAGCTAGAACTTAGTCTTGGGGCCCCACCTGGATACATAGGAAGGTAGGTAATGTCATCTTTTACCTGGGGATATAATTGTTGCAAGTAAAACTGAGGTTCTATGACCATAAAAGAAGTGAGAAAACAGACATTAGGAAAATACATAGTCTATGAGACAATAGGCATGAGTATAGATTGCCAGGCTGCACAGTCTTTAAGAAGAGTGTTGACATAAACTCTTCCTAGCCATATGGGACATGTCAGGGAGAATAGAGAAGGGAAGAGGAGCCAGAAATGTGGGGTGAGATTTTTATGCTTTTTGTTTCTTTGTTTTTCTTTTTAAACAAGCCAGAAAAATTACCTGCTTTTCTCAATTTTGAAAGTGATTTATCGTCCATAATGATTGTTCTGGTGCAGTGTGCTTTTAAGATATCGCTTTCTTGAATTAGCTGGGAAATTATGACCCCATAAAAGGAGAAAGCTCGTGTCCTGGGAGATGAGGGTACAGTGCTCATTGATGTCCCTAAGAGCAATGGCAGTTGGTTTTCCTATCTCCTGAGTGGCAGTAGAAGGGTTAAGAAGTTAGTGCTCACCCAGGGCTAGAAGATGAAAACCAGTAGGCTGGGATATTATTTTTATTGTGTTGACACAGATGCATTTTCTTAAAGATTTATAAGAAACTTTTAATTTTTCAAAATACTCTGCTTCTTGCTTTACAAATTCCATTTTACTTATGTATGTGCCATCTACACTACGGCCTCACTAGGGGAGAACAACAACACAGGATAATTCTCTTTCCTTTGAGGTTTTACATTCACGTGGAACACTTTTACTGAGTCAATAAATGACTGCTAACCAGCGAGTGTTCCCCAAAGGAATCAATCCCTCCTCAGAAACATTTTCTGAAATTTGGGACAGGCACTGCCATCCAGGAAGAGAAAACAAACAAACAGATTGAACAGAGTCTCAAGAGCAGAAGGTTGTGCATGATAACATCACCACTAACAACCATAATAAAAACCCCAGCCACCCCACCTATGACTACTCACAATACTAAGTGATTTGCATGCATCCCTCATTTCCTCCTGGGTACTTGTGCTACTCCCAGTTCACAGATGAGAAAACTGAGGCTCAGAGAGGTGGAATAAGAGGCCTGCAGACGCAGCCAGGATAAGGCAAAGCTGGATGCGTACCAGGCAATCTGATCCCAAAGCCCTCGGCAGTCTTAACCACTATGTAATATAGTCTCACAAACATCCCCAGAATCTGCTCCATCTCTTATCACCGACAAAGCCTTGGATTTGCTGGTAGGGAAAAAATGCTTGAAATCTAACTGGGCTCCTCTAGTATCTGTTTTGACAGCCGAAATTAATTGTTCACTTTCTGAGCACTTTTTGGCAACTCTTTCTAATGACCCGATCCGCCGTCTCCTTCCTCTTCGGCTTGGCAGGGCTCCCTGGTGTCGGGCTGCCAGCGAGCGGGCGGGTCCAGAACTCCTCTGATACAGCGCGCTGGCTGGGCTGCAGGCTTTCGGGAGAAAGGAAGTGATTGTTCTCCTTGTCTGCAGTTGCTGAGAACGATGGTGGGCAATTTCTGACTCTCTGATTAGAATGAGAAACTCACAAAGCTGATGAAACCACATGTGATAATTGGGTGGAAGACCAGCCCGTCTCCCTTCTTTGCACTTGGCGTCCAGAGTAAGATGAGCTTTCTTACCCTGCTCCTCTGTGGGTTCATAGGAGAGGGGAGCTCGCTCCCGCCTCTGCACTCTCAGGGTTGGCCAGGAGAGGGAGTCGCTTTGGTGGGCAGGTGAAAAATGTGCAGGCATCTGTTAGAGAGGACACCTACCTCCCAAACCACTCAGACTCTGAAGACTAAAACACCTGTTAAACTAAAAAATACCACGGAGAATAAAAAGTACCATTTTTTTTTTGGCAGCTGTGAGCCCATTGGAATATGCAGAAACTTTCGAAAAAAGTGCATTAATTGCTTGAAAGTCTTCGATACCATCGATAATGTTGTCAAGATACACATGAGCAGTGAGCTAACCTCAGCCAGCCCCACCCTCCCAGAAGCTTAACTATCTTCTCCATGACGCCTTCTCCACTCCTCTTAGAGTTTGGATGAGTGTTATACAAATCTACACGTAATGTCTTGGTTCCCAGGAGGATGCTATGGGGAGGAGGTGTGGACCTTTAAAAAGTAGGGCCTAGAAGGAGGTCCTTAGGTCATTGATGACATAACTTCAGAAGAAATTGTGGACTCTGGTTTCTTTCTCTTTCTCTGCTTCAGTTCCTCCTTTGAGATGTAAGTGGTCTGCTTTGTCACAGATGCCTTCCATAATGTGTCACCCTCACCAGATGCCCAAACCAATAGAATCATCCTATCTTGGACCTGACCCTCTAAAACAGTGAGCTAAATAAATATTCTTTTCTTATAAAAAGAATTACACATGTTAATCCAGATGCTAGCACTTTGTTGTTGGTAGGTGCCATCTAGTCAGGTGCAACTGATAGCAACCCTCATAGGATTTTCAATGGCTGATCAATTCAGGATTGCTTTGGGAGTGGATTGCCAGGTCCTTCTCCCATTTTTTTGCGATGCTGGGGATTGAACTGAGGGCCTCAGAGAGTGCAGCTTGGCACTCTACCAACAGAGTTAACCCCAGCCCCCTTAAAACTTATTGTTGTTGTTAGGTGCCTTCAAGTCGGTATCTGACTCATAGCGACCCTCTGTACAATAGGGGAAACACTATTGTCAGTGCTTCTCTGCTGCGCATAGGATTTTCAGTGGCAGATTGATTTTTGGGAGGGGGTTGCCAGGTCCTTCTTCCAAGCCTACAGCTTCTGGTGTTCCCAGGCAGTCTCCTATCCAGGTACTAACCAGGCCTGACCTGCTTAGCTTCGGAGATCTGATGGGATCGGATGCCAGAGGGCTATGGCTGCAGGCCCCAAAACTTATAGACAGTAAGGTCCTTATCATTGTTTTTATTAGGTGCCCTTGAGACAGGTCTGACTAATAGCGACCCTATGTACAACAGAATGTAACACTACCCAACACGGGGCCATGCACATGATCTTTTTATGTTTGGATTCATTGTTGCAGTTAGTGTGTTTCTTCTTATTTTGAGTCATGACACATCAGTGACTGGAGGTTGCTCCATTCCTATCATAAAGGGCAACTCTGCTTTGAGGAGGCAACTCTTCTGCAGTTGTCTTTTGAATACTTTCCTGCCTGGAGGACTCATTTTCCAGCACAGTATTTACTATTCATAGGGTTTTTGATGGCTGATTATTTTAGAAGTGGGCTGCGGGGTCCTTGTCCCTAGTCTTAGTCTGGAAGCTCAGCTGAAACCTGTCTACCACAAGTGGCACTGTTGGTATCTGAAATGCTAGTGGTGTAGCTTTCAACATCACAGCATGCCCCCACATGCCCCCACAAGCCCCTACAGCATGACCAGCTGACAGACAATGGGGAGTAAGGTGTATACAGATTAAAATGTAAATGCAATGATATGGATAAATACCATCATTTCCTCCTCTCACTCTTCATTTTCTTTGATTTTCTTGTAAATAATGCAGAATGAAACTAAAGCAAGAGGTTAATATTTGGATTTGAGTAGGAATATTTTCTCCCCTTAGTCTTCAAAACCATGCAGTATTCCTGGTGATGATGTACTTTGAGGTAAGATTTAATTATAAGGAGAAAAGTAAATTTGAACTACGAAGCGGGGGGGGGGGGGGTAGTCCCTACAAGTGAGACTCGGATGAAAGAAGAGACAGAGGAGGAAAAAAACAGAACAAAACAAAACAGAAAAAGAATAAAAATCTCCAACATCTGCTTGACAGCAGATGGGGACAAAGGCTTTGGACCAGAGAGACTTGGGGCAAACTCTAAGAAGAACAGTGTGAATTTGATGCTAAAAACAGTGGAGAGTTTCTGAAAAGTAGTGAGTCTGGAATGAAGCATGCATAAGGAGATGATTCTGGCAACATTATATAATAGTGATTCATTTAAGTGTTGGATCCTATTTGGAGGGGGGTAATTGAGGTAATAAGGTCACAGTGAGGGAGGATAGATATACTGATTGCCCAGGAAAGGCCCCAGTTTATACCTGCTGTCCAGGTGAAACTATTGATAGTTTCCTTCTTCACTGTCCAAGTGTCCTCATTTGGTTGACAAATAATGTTGTCACTCTAGAATTAATTTACATATAGCTGATGGACAAGGAATAAATCACATACTTAGCAGTGCAGAAGGAGGTGAAGGGGTAGTTTCAAGAGAGGTAGTTATAAAACAAACAAACAAACAAACAGACAAACAAACCCAGGATGATGGAAGTAGTGAAAAATGACCTACATGGGTGTGCCCTGTCAAAAGTGGGAAGTCAGTGAGGGAGACAAGGAGAAGATGTAACACAAGATGCCAAGGACATTAGGTAATTATTAAACCAAGATGTGGAATTAACAATCAGTCTTGTTAGATAGATGAAACTGTGCATAGGCAAAAGAAGTACTACCTAACATGCAAGGAGCAAAGCCTGAGAGAGGGCACTTTCGAACAGATTTTCCAAGAAATTGTCTAGGAAGACTGTAGAGGGCTTGCAGATTCTGCTTCAGTGGTTTAGGTAAAGGAGACAGATAGGAAACTGGAGAGGTAATGGTTTGGAGAATGGCAGAGACACAGAGTAGAAAAAGCACTGGGAGTGGAGGGGTGGTAAAGACCTAACTTGTGGTAGGTGCCAGGTACCCTGCAAGGCATGGAGGATAGAGATGATTGTGTTTGGAGACTTGTGGTCTGGTGCTTTAATATGATCACAGACTATTATAAATTAGAGTGATAAGTAGTATGGACACACAGTCAGGAAGGGTTAATTCTGCTTCAGGGTTGGGAGAAGGATTCTGTTGGAAGGCTCTAAAGCTAGTGTTCAAGCTGGGTCTGGTGGTGTGTATCTATAGTGTCAAGCACTCAGGAGTGGGAGACCAGCCTGGGCAATGCAGTGAGACCCCATCTCAAATAAAATAAGATGAACTAAAACAAAACGAAATAATAAAATAAGATAAAATGAAACAAAATAATAAAATAAAATAAAATAAAATAAAGCTAAAGTTGGAAATGATTGATGGGGGCCTTGAAGGGAGGACAGGAATTTCCCAGATACAGAAGTGGTGGCAAGATGGGTGAGAACACTGCTCCAGGTGGAAGGATGAGGGTGAGCACACTCAGTGAGATGTAGCAGAGTCCAAGTATCTCTAGGAGTGTCATGGCATGTGACAATACCTGTGGAGCAGTCTTGCATGCAAAGCTGAAGTTTAGGAATTTTCTCCCATGGTTCACCTAGTTCAAAAAAATGTTTCACAAACTGACTCTGAGCATTGGCTTGGGGGATATTGAAAGATGGAGAGATTGGATGGAGCACAGGACATGGAGAAGTTACCAGAAAATTCTTGATATGATAGAGCAGAATGACTAGAGAGGGGGATGGAGCTGAGAGACACTTGCAAGGTCTATTTAAGGGCATTTGTGATATGGAAGGTGAGGGAGAGAGAGGACCCAAATATTTTGACTATGAGAAATCTTTGGGTGGGCAGTGAAGGAAGATAGCCCCAGAAACAGAATTTTAGGGATGTAAGAAATGAGTTTGGTGACAGAAAGCAGAGACATGTTGGGAGTGCTTAAACCTGGGGGGGTTGAGATGAAGTGAGAGTTTGATGGCGGGGAGGGGACAGGGAACAGGAAGGAGAAAGGTGGGGGTGGGCAGGCTGCCAAGGCTAAATGAAAGTGGTTTTGTCTTGCTCCCTAAGATGGATGGGGAAGCCTGGGTATATTTGGTTTTGATGGGGTTATAGAAACAGAAGGAAAAAGCTGATGAAAAATGAGGGAGTTTCTGTGGTCACTAGAGAAAGCAAACAGTGTCAGCAGATGTTACAGTTCTGTACCAGGCTTACTCCTAGCAGGTACTCTGATTCTTGAAGGTGGTGGTGGTGAGTTAAAATCCAGGTGAAAATTGAGGGGGAGGGAGAGAAAAAGAGAAATTGATGAGGAGGTAGAGAGCAGCCACAGACAAACATGTAAATAATATATGTTGGAAATCGGAACCAGCTTGTCAATTGAGGTATTAGTAGAGAACAATAAAGAAGGGAAGTGTGCCAGATAACAGAAGCAAAGACTTGAAAAGCAGAGAGCAAACGTAGGATTGTAATGAGTGTTCATTGTTAGAGTGATAAGTAGTGTGACACACAGTCAGGAAGGGATTAATTCTGCTTCAAGGTGGGGAGAAGCATACTGAATTCAGTATTCATACACACTTCTTATGGAAAGGAGGCCTTGATTTTGTTTTGGAGAAAACACCTTTATTCAACGTTTAAGTCTAAGTGCTTTAGAGTTTAGATGACTGCATTGAACTCTAGCACTGGAGTGAGTAACCTGGTCCAACCCTAACAGTAGATTTTACTCTTGAGTATAGTGATTGATCCGTGTGTATGCACCTACCTTGAGTTAGAGGTAGGTTGGATTAGTTCTGGGATTTTTATTGAGCTATTGAGGGGGAGGATCCCTTTCTTTTACACTGGACTTGAACTTAAAGGATATAAACAGGAGCTGCTACAGATATTTTACAACTTGGAGGGTAGAGTCTATTAGAGAATGTAGATGACACAGTGGGATGCACAATTAATACCTGGAAAGAAAAATTGGGTCTTCATGATACCAGCTGAATCCCATGCCTGAAGCTAGGCCTAGCCTGGGATTTTCACTGCAAAAAGAATCTGATGGATTCTCTTTTGATCAAGCCACTTGGAGTGGCTTTTCTTAAGGTGCCATCGTAGTAATTATGTCATAGCATTATGACGAGTAAAAGGATGTAGGAGGAATGTTAGGGAAATACCAAGAGGTGAGTGATGAAAGGACGTTTTCTAATATAGGAATAAAAGAGAAGCAGAAAGCAAGTGATGGTTGGAGCCCATAAAGATGAGGTTGATAGGAATTAAAAGGAAGTGACTACCTGGCTTGAGCTCACTGGACATTTAACCTCTGTGAGAAGGTGTTGCTGTGGTTTTGATCTTAAACATCCTCCAAAGGCCTGTGTGTTAAAGGGCTAGTTGCCAGCCTGTGGCATTATTGGGAGGTTGTGGAATCTTTAACACAGGCTTTAGGTCCTAAAGAAGGCTTTAGGTCCTTGGGGGTGTGCCATCAGAGGAGATTGTGGTACCTGGGTCTCCTGCTCTGGCACTTTGCTTCCCAGCTGCCCTGAGGAGAGTAGCTTACTCCACTAAGCTCCCTGCTGTGCTATGATACCTGGTTACAGGCCCAAGGGCACTAAGGCCAAGCAACTGTGGCCTGAAGCTTCTGAAACTGTGACCCCAAATTAACTTCTTCTCCCTGTAGGTTGATTTATTTCAGGTATTTGTTACAGTAGTGGAATGCTGATTAACATAGATAACTTTGAACTGTAATGTATTTCATCAATGGACATCTGTATAGGAATCAAAACCACCTGTCAGATTCAATTCTTTTTTTTTCTCATATACACAAAGAGAGCAGCTTGTAGTCATGATAATCATATTCTGGAATACTGATAGAAGCCCATTCATTCATTAATTCATGGATTCTTTCATTTGCTCACTAAAAGTTTATTGTAGTTGTTGTTATTAGGTGCCACCAAGTTGGTGTCTGACTCATAGCGACCCTAAGTACAACAGGTGAAACTACTGTTAGTGCTTCTCTCCTATTCATAGGGTTTTCAATGGCTGATAGTTTTTTGGGAATGGTTTCCTGGGTCCTTCCCTCAAGCCTATAGCACCTGTTGTCTCCAGGCAGTCTCCCATCCAAGTACTAACCAGGCCCAACCCTGCTTAGCTTCTGAGATCTGATGGGATCAGATGCCACAGTGATACGGATGCAGGCACAAAGTTTATTAGCATCTGCAAAATAACATGTTCAGAGTCAGATGGTAGAAAAGATATCATCTTCTTCTAGAGATACTTTATTGGGACATGGTAGGAATTGATGTGATTAGTCCTGGGTGATCTGCAGACCAGGGAGAAGTTCATGAATCTGAGCTCAGAGAAAGTCACAGAGTGGTAACTACATGGTCAGATTAAGTTAGTAAAAGTGGTGCAGCTCCTGAATGCCTGGGATGACTGCTGTTTTGATATTGGTGGGCTAGGTGAGCTTTGTTCTCTCTTGGAGTCCTGGTCCCACATTGGAAAAGAGGAACCAGATGAATGTGTTTCTCTTTGTTTCTCTGTTCTGTTTCTCTTAATGTGAATGGACACTTGCTTATTAACCATATTACCCTCTGGTTATTGTAGGATGCTGTTCATTTAGGCAGCCATACATGGATTTTGAAAGTGCTCTTGCCTTTTACAAACTGGTTGCATTAAGTAGTTTTCTTTATTAGTATACTGCCTGTCTTGTGTACCTAGGCTAAACAGGCACAGCCTGCTTGCCTCTCAAAGCAATGTATCTAAGCAGATGCGCACGTTTGATGCAATGAAATTGCAATTTTTGTGTTTAAAATAAATACCTACTTTTCTCCTTCTGTAAGCTTGTCCAGATGATCAAAAGCCAGATAAGACTCTGAAACAAATTCCCTTTTACCATTTGCAGTGTAAAAAACTCCTTGATTCCCAGAGAAACCTCCCCTTTCATTAATGGAAGCAAGGTTCTTATCTTGATGTATGTGTAGCTGGTGCTTCTTCAATTATGACAACAAGAAAAGTGAGCAACAGAAAATAATGGAGTCTTGAAAAATTGTATCCTGATACCACTAGAATTTCTCCTTCTTTCAAGCTAAATCCACCCACGTGTCATGTTTGAGAAATGAAGAGCATAAGAGAGATCTATTAAGTTGACAATTTGCAAACTTCTTTTCTTTCGTGTAGTCAATGATTACTGAATGGTTGGTCAGTCTTGAACACTCTTCTAGGTATAATGACAGTTAATAGAAAGGAGAAGACATTCTTTTTTGCCCTTCAGAAGCTTTTAAACTAAAATGGACAAAAACAATTCAAAGAAAAACAGAGAACCAGAGCTGCAATGATCTCAGAATCTCTGCACGCAGAGGCAGCAGCCTCCTGGGTCATGTGCTATTTTTAAGTGTGTAATAAGCAGAAAACATGTGTCACCCTTTTGTTCTCCACATACTTTGAGGAGAGTAGAAAATAAAAATAAATTTTACTCCTTAGGGAAATCTCCCATATCCAAGATGTTCAATGTTGCAATCAGGTGGGTACCAAGTTCTGGTTGATGTCCAGTGATGAGCTTAGTCTCAAGCCTACCAGCAGGTACAACAGAACAGTGATCAGCAGCCAGGCCACATCTTTAGGTGTTGCAATTAAGCTGCAGGTAGTTTATTTGTTC
>VMDO01031877.1:0-19605 GCA_007922755.1 Pedetes capensis
AAAAAGCATAGAGTGAACAGTCTCCTCTAGACGTCTAGTTTCTTTCGTTAAATCAACTCCTGTCAGCTAGTTTCTTCTGTATTTTATATGTATGCCAGTAAAGTGTGTGTTTGTGTGTGAAAACACAGATTGTATTATGCTGTTCACACTGCTCTGTACCTTGCTTTATTCATAGAATAATATATCTTGGAGATGAATCCATATTATTCCATATAGGTACTTGACTTTTTAAAATAATAGCTTTTTGGAAATATAATTCATATCCCATACATTTAACGTGTATGACTTGGCTGTAATCCCAGCACCCAGGAGGCTGAGGAAAGAGGATTGACAAGAGTTCAAAGCCAGCCCCATCTACGTAGTAAGTTCCAGGCCAGTCTGGGCTACATAACGAAACCCTGTCTCAACAACAGCAACAACAAAATGTGTATAACTTGGTGGTTGTGGTATAGTCACAGAACTGTCCTGTCATCACCACAATAAATTTTAGAACATTTTCATAATTTCTGAGGAACTCTTTACTCACTGATACTCACTCCTCATTTCTCTCCAATCTTCCCAGCTTCTGACAACCACTAAGTTACTTTCTGTCTCTATAGATTTGCCTATTTTGGACATTTCTTAGAAATGGAATCATAAAATATTTGGTATTTTGTGACTGATGCATTACTTAATGGCTGAACTAAAACAGACAATGTTGTTGTTGTTAGGTGCTGTCAAGTCAGTATCCGACTCATAGCGACCCTCATAGGGTTTTCAATGGCAGACTGTTTCGGGATTGCCTTGGGAGTGGATTGCCAGGTCCTTCTCCCAAAAACAGACAATAATGTCTGTTTTAAATTAAGGACACCCTAATTACGTTTGTTTTAGGAGTACACCTGCTTAGTTAGCTGATTGCCTCTTTATTTTTTTGCTTTTTTCTTAGTGTATTGCCTCTTGATGGGCATTTAGGTTGTTTCTGATGTTTTTCAGTTACAACTAAGGGTGTAGTGATAATACTTGTAAATAATTTATTTTGCACATTTGTAAGTGTATGAGTATAATCTTGGGAATTAAACTGCCAAAACTCAAAGAATATGTGCATTTTTAATTTTGACAAATAGTGAAGCATTGAATTTATTTGTGTAGGATACAAAAGTATCCTACAAAAGCATAAGTATTTGGGTACTTTTTAATTTCAAGTTGAAGGGCTTTTGTGTTTACCACTTGGAGAGAATCATGTTGACAGATGTGTGCATAAGTTTGGGATATTACTTCAGGTACTATTAGGTGCTGATCTGCATGACATTGATTTCTCATACTGCTTCTCTCTACAACCGGTACTGAGACATATAGATATATTGTGGTCAAAAGTTTGGTCTAGGTTTTTATAGGACTTTTATTTCTTATAAAAGTGTGGAGTTATTTTAAAGTGTTCCTTCCAGGTCCTAGAAGCTTAGAGAATGGATGTCTAAACCACTAGATGTATTAAATAATGTCACAAACCACTAGATGTATTAAATAATGTCACAAACCACTAGATGTATTAAATAATGTCACATTCCACAGTAGATACAAGTTGAGCATCCTAATCTGAAAATCCAAAATCTGAAATGATCCAAAATTTAAAGCTTTTTTGATGCCATGTGGAAAATCCCACACCAGGCTTCATGTTGCAGTCAGAATGCTATTGGACTATGTTAGCTCATGTGTTGCTGTGGCAAAATACCTGACATAACCAAATTATGGGAGTAAAGATTTATTTGGGGCTCATGGTTGGAGAATTTTAGTCCATAAATTCAGGATAGGCATAGTGGTGGGGCAGGCATGGTGGCAGAGACCATGGCATAGGCCGGTAGCATGGACATTCATATCCTGGTAAGGAGGTAAGGAGGAAAGAGAGAGCTTACAAGTCCTGCATAAAACCATCAAGGGCCTGCCCCCAGTGCGTACTTTGGCAAAACTGGGGCCCACCTCCCAAAGTTCCATATCCTCCCAGGACAGCACCATCACCTGGGGACCAAATGTTTAAACATGATCTTTGGAGGACATTTTAAATTTAAACCATAACATGCACCAAAACTACTTTATAAAATTATTTTCAGGCTATGTGCATAGATATATAATGAAACATAAGTGAGGCTCATGTTCAGGCTTGGAGCCCATCCCTAAGATGTCTCATATATATGCAGATACTCCACAATATGAAAAAATCTGAAACTCTTCTGGCCCTAAGAATTTCAGATGGATAATCAAGCTGTACTCGTGATAGGCTATAATCTTGGTGTTTTGTTTAAATGAAAAGTCTCTGCTATGTATGAAAATGTTGAAAACTAAAGTAGTGACCTAGCAATATGGAATGAGATGTTGCTATTTATTTACATCATCTAGATATTCAAAATGGATAAATTCGTTTCCTTCTGAGTTTATTTACTTAATGTATTATTTTTATTTTTGATTTGTTTTTTTGAAACAGAGTCTCACTGTATAGCTCACGTTGGCCTGGAACTCACTGTGTAGACCAGGCTGGCTTCAAACTCATGTTGATCCTCCTGCCTCAGCCTTCCTAGTGCTGTGATTTACAGGCATGGGCCACCACCCTAGGCTTTCTTTCAGAGTTTATACACTGTAAATTCACGGTGGACAAGAGCTGTATACTTGCTTTTATGAGCAAGATTATTCCTGTCTGTAAAGAGTTCATATTTTAAAAAGTAGGGTCTGATGTGTGGTTCAGTGCTACAGCACTTGCCTAGCATGTACAAGGCCCTAGATTTGATCTCCAGCACTGAGAGGAGGGGATAAAAAACAAAAAACCATATAGTGGCTGTGTCATCACTTGTATGGTACTAAAATAGAAGTATCCTTGTTCTAAATTGGTTGAGGATGTCATTTATCTATTTCTTGACTTAAGCAGTGATAGGTTTTTAGACAGTTAGAAACTTCTCAGCGTCTAATAAAGCAATTCATCATCATTTGTTGGATGGTGGCACCTACTGGTGGTTTATGATTTTTATAGCTCATCTTTAAAGTCATTGGAAATATACAAGGTAGTAAAAGGAAGAGTAGAGCAAAACCCCCAGAACTTCACACAATGAAAGAATGATATAGGAGAGCCTTTGGGCGCCAAGGAAAGAAAACATGAACTGAAGCGTCATACAAGCACAAAGATCGGTGTGTGGGATGTTTGAGGACTACAAATATCTGTCCTCTGCTCTATGATACATGGTATGGAACCCAAATGATTATTTATATGTAGTGCCTTACATTGGGAATTTATTTATAAATGAGGATTATATTGTTTGTGAGAGCACCGCTCTGCAGGCTCTGAGGTCCAAGATTCGATTCCCAGCACTGTAAAATGGGAGAAGGACATGGCAATCCACTCCCAAGGCAATCCTGAAACAATTAGCTATTGAAAACCCTATGAAGGTCGCTGTGAGTTGGACATGACTCAATGGTACCTGGCAAGGACAAGGAGCTGCAGTATAAAATGACATTGACATTTGGTAGAGTCTAGAATAATTTATCATTAAAGAGCAGTTTCAAATTTCTTATTTAATTTCTGAAGAACGACAGATATTTGAGTTTTGAAAAGCTGCAGATTAGGGAAGAAAAATTATTCTGTATGGTACTATAATGGTGGGATAACATGGAATTATGCATTTGTTAGAACTCGTAGAACTGTACAACCTAAATGATCCATCCATCATGTAAATCATGGCCTTTACTTGATAATATATCAATACTGGTTCATTAATTGTAACAAATACACCACACTAAGGTAAGATGTTAATAATAGGGGACAGTGAGGGGAGGTCAGTGTGATAAGAGTTTGTTTAGGAACTTTTTGCTCAAATTTTCAGTAAAGTTAAAATTACTCTAAAAATAAAGTCTGTTAATTAAAAAGAAGCCTGCAGCCAAACCACTGTGGCATCCTGTCATGTCAGATCTCAGAAGCTAAGCAGGGTTGGGCCTGGTTAATACTTGGATGAGAGACTGCCTGAGAATACCAGGTGCTGTAGGCTTGGGAGAAGGACCTGGAAGCCCACTCCCAAAAAGACAGCCATTGAAAACCCTATGAATAGCAGAGAAGCAGGACAGTAGTGTTTCGTCTGTTGTGCATAGGGTCGCTATGAGTCAGATCCCGACTTGACGGCACCTAACTACAACATCAGCAATGGAGGTCCTAGGGACTTTAATCCATTCCCATCACTAAGGTTGACTGTACTTTGAGAGATCTCTCTTCCCCAGTTGTCCTTTGAGTTCATTCCAGCCTGAGAAGCTCATTTCTTGGCATTACATTTGGTGGTGCTTCTCTGGTATTCATAGGGTTTTCAGTGGCTAATTGTTTCGGGAGTGGGCTACCAGGTCTTTCTCCTTAGTCTGTCTTAGTCTGGAAGCTCATCTGAAACTTGTCCACCATGGGTATCCCCAATGGTATCTGAAGTACCAGTGGCATAGCTTACAGCAATACACAACCCCCCACATGCCAAGCTAACAGACACATAGAGGATCATTGTTAAAACCGTCATATTATTCAGTAGTATAGATGTATCATGACTTACTTGACAAGATTCTTACTGAAAGACCTTCAGTTTGCTTCCACTTTTCCTCCAACAGTGTATCACTCTCGTAGATTGCAAGATAGAAAAATCTATGATTATTTTTCACCAAACTTGTAAGAAGATATTTAGGTAGGTGTAAGTGAAAACCTAAAGTTAATCTTACAGTATTGAGTAATAAACCCGTGGCCTAATTGATTCTTATTCCAGTGTTTAGTTCACATTTTCATGGTACTTTATAAAATGACAGTATGTTTAGGTTGATTTGGAGTTTGAATTATAAATGATTTAAGTTTCAAGATAAGCCAAATTAAAAAATACATTTTTGAGATTGCACATTGAGCTTTCATTTCATGTGGCTTGTCTTTTAGACTATTTATTTTTAGTGACCTGAACTTAAAAAAAATTGTTTCTATTTATTGTTGATTTTATGGAGGTTAGTATTTGCTTTCTTTTTAAAATCTAATGATTGTGTACAAAATAGTGATTATGGGTGAAGTGTTTTGTTAGCAGTAGCTGTTTGTGTGTCTCACACTAGTAGGTTTTCTTAATAAACCTACAGTTGTTTCTGGCATATATCTGTATTTATTTTGAATTGGTTGCTTAATGTAGTATGTGGTTTCTCTTTCTTCTTTTCCTTTCTTTTTTTTTCTTTCCTTTTTTCTACTGGAGGGTTGAACTCAGGGCCTTGTGCATACTGTGCAAGTACTGTACCACTGAGCTGCACCCCTAGCCCTTTAATAATTTTTTTATTGTTTAGACAGTCTCGATAAGTTACACAGGCTGTCTCTGGCCTCAAACTTGTGATCCTCCTGCTTCTGCCTCCCAACTCGCCAAGATTACAGGTGTGTGCCACTATGCCCAGCCATACGTAGGATTTTATACTATGGAATTTTATACTTTAGAACATGTTCTCTGCAGGCTTTATTGTATACATATCCTAAGTTAAATTTTGATTTTTTTGTGTGTGTACTGGCATCAGAGATGGATATGGTTATAAGATTTTTTTTCCTTATATGAATATTGGTAATATTGGGCTTTCTAGTCATTAGTTGCAATAGAACTAATTCTTGTCAGAATTACCAGATCAGTTTATGTGATCATTTTGTCATGCTATCCTTCTCTCAACACTGCTTCTCACTCTTCTACCCCCACCCTGCTGGAAATCATTTCTGTGGTATTTTATTATACCTTTATAAGGATATTCATCAGACTTCCTTACATCCTAATTGGGTGTGTAAGTGATTGCTTTCTCCATCAATACTGTGTTTCCCAAAGAATGGAATTTTGTTTTATTCATGTTTGTATCTATCCATTACATTACATGGCATTTTCCTTACATTTTGCTAGGATTTGGGTCAAATACTTGGGGAGTTAGGTATTTTAGTGTTCAATAAACATCATTGAGTTAAAGGGAGTAAAATTGTAGACTTAATTACTAAGTTGCTAACAAAACTCTGTACTTTCTAAACCAAGTTTGTTAATCTCAAATTTTCAGGAGCAAATTTCATTTTTTAAAGTTGAGTCTTATCATGTACTCTTTTCAACTGAATAAACATTTCTCTTTTAGGATTTGTTCATACAGATATGACGAAAGACTTGAAAGAAGAACATTTAAAGAAAATAATTCCTCTTGGGAGGTTTGGAGAAACTATTGAGGTGGCACATGCGGTTGTGTTTCTTTTAGAATCACCATATGTTACGGGGCATGTTCTAGTGGTGGATGGGGGGTTACAACTTGTGATATAATCAGAGATTATTCAGTTATAGTGGGGGTTGAATCAGGGCATATTTTGGCTACTGATTAGATAATCATACCTAATCAAACCTATTGATGTTACACATACTGATTTTCATTGTTATATGAATATGTCTGAAAAGAACAATGTTGTTACCAGTTGTGTTGTATCTAAGAGGTGTGTATGATCTATCTTTGTAGGCCACAGCAATTTTAGTACATAGACATTTTGTAAGGGATATAAATCAGTGTTAATTTATCTTACTGCAAAGGTGGAATATTGTCTAATTGTGATAATACATTTCATTGTATCAGGCTGAATTTTCTAGATGTTAACCTTGTGGGCTATTGCCAAAATAAGAGTATTTACAGAGTATTGATTTTCAGTACTTTAGTGACCCTACTAAAGTTGAACATTGTAATTTTTATTTAATTGGTTGTTGTTTGTTTATTTGAGACAGAGTCTCACTCTATAGCCCATGCTGGCCTGGAACTTAGTATGTAGCCCAGGCTGGCCTCAAACTTCCCATCCTCCTGCCTCTGCCTCTGCCTCCTCCTGAGTGCTGGGATTCCTGGTATATGCCAACACACCCTGCTCCTTATGTTTTTAATATGTTTTATGTTGTTGTTAGGTGCCGGCAAGTCGGTATCCAACTCATAGCGACCCTCTGTACAACAGGGGAAACACTATTGTCAGTGTTTGTCTGCTGTTCATAGGGTTTTCAATGGCAGATTGATTTTTGGGAGGGGGTTGTCAGGTCCTTCTCCCAAGCCTACAGCTTCTGGTGTTCCCAGGCGGTCTCCCATCCAGGTACTAACCAGGCCTGACCCTGCTTAGCTTCCGAGATCTGACGGGATTGGATGCCACAGGGCTACAGCTGCAGGCAATATGTTTTATACAGAATGGAAAAAATCATATTAGACAAAGACATGAATTGAGCGTTGATTTCTGGATTTTTTGTTTGTGTTCAGAATTAGAGTTGATTTCTTTTTCTTTTTCTAGTTCTAGTGGGCTGAACCCAGGACCTCACATATACTTTCTAAGTGCTCTAGCACTGAGCTGTTCAATAAAACATAAAACAACATAAAACAGCAGAATAGAAAAACAACAATAGAAAAAAAAACAAAGGAAAAAAGAGCAACGTGTTTCACTGAACTAAACACACTGAGATACAGGTTACATTTAGGCTTAGCCTTTAACTGTGTGTTTACACTTTAAGATAAGAATTACAACCGTTTTAAACTAATCTAACCCTTCCCCAGCTCCTTTTTTATTTTTTATCTTGAGACATGGTCTCACTAAGTTACTCAGACTGCTTCTGACCTTGAATTTGTGATCCTCCTGCTTCTGCTTCCTGAGTCACTGAGATTACAGGCATGCACCACCATACCCAGCTACAGTTGATTTCTTAGAGTGATAATACTCTTCACTGAGCAGCTGAGCAAAATAATCCACAAATTTAGGTGTGTGGCAATTGATGCATTCTATAGACATTCTCAAAGATGATGAACATTAATCCTTATCTTAAGGTTTTAATATCTGCGATAGTAATCAGCTGCATAAATTTTAAGAACTTAAGGAGTGTCCCCCTCAAAAGCCAAACAAACAAACAAACAAACAAAAAAACCTCTCAGTATAGCTAGCTGCTTAAAAATAGTATAAGAGTAGTGGTACATGGCTGTACTCCCAGCACTTAGGAGGCTGAGGCAGAGTGATTGTGAATTTGAGGCCAGCCTGGTCTACGTAGTGAGTTTGAGACCAGCCTGGGCAACGTAGCAAGACCCTCTCTCAAAACAAAATAAAAACAACACAAAACAGACATTAAGAAATATAACATTAAGCGTATTTTTATGCTGAGGTTTAGCTCAGTTGATAGAGTACTGGTCTGTGTGCTCATAAGCCAGTGGTTCAATGCCCAGCACCACAAAAATGAGAGAAGCACCTGGCAGCCCACTCCCAAAACACAATCCTGAAACAATCAGTCATTGAAAACCCTTTGTTGGATTGTTATGAGTTGGACCTGACTCAATGGCACCTAACAACAAATAACAACAAACATTAATATAATAATGATCCTTAGCCTAAAATTTAGGATGGTAATAATTACTCATAAACAATCATAAAAATAAATATGCAATAAAAATGCCTTTACAAGAAACAAAGTATTAGTCTTTTTTTCTTTGCTTTTTGTGGTGCTGTGATCAAACTGAGGGCCTCACAGATGCTAGGCAAGCACTCTGCCATGGAACTACATTCTCAGCCTACAAAGAATCAGTCTTAAAAAAATTATATTTGCCTGATAATAAAGATAAAGGCACTAACTGAATATAAAATATCAGACAGCATTCCTTTTGCATTAAATTGTTGTAGAGAGTAATGCAATATTTCAATTACTGGATTCATGTTGGTTTTTATTATTTACCATTTTTCAAAATGTATAAAATAGTGCATTTTGAAATCTTTTTATAGCTGTTTTGAAGTGGAGCCTTATTTTATCTAAGCAGAGATATAATTATATATTGAAAGTGAAAAAATATGAATAGGATATACTAATAAATTCAGAGTAATAGTATTATAAGTCAAAACTGTTCTAAATCAAGATTCTTGATTCCTTTAAAATTATTAATTTATCTTTGAAATAGTTTTCTTTACTTAAATGAGTATATTCAGGATATGACAAAGTTAAGTATGAGTAAAATTCATATTTTATTGAATAAATCAACTACTAATTGCAAGGCATGGTAACAAACATAATTTTCAGGCATTAATGTTTCCAGGCACATAAAGGAAATGTTGTTGTTGTTAGGTGCCGTCGAGTTGAGTCCGACTCATAGTGGCCCTCATAGGGTTTTCAGTGGCGGATTGTTTTGGGATTACCTTGGGAGTGGGTTGCCAAGTCCTTCTCCCATTTTGTGGTGCTGGGAATCGAACTCAGGACCTCAGAGACTGCAGAGCAGTGCTCTACCAACTGAGCTAAATCCCAGCCCCAAAGGAAATGTAGCACTCAGGATAGTTTCCAATGTAATGCTATGCTAGGAGAGTTTATGCAGTGCACAGTTTTTCTTATGCTGCGTCACCTACTTGCCTTTGGCTACCTGCACTTCTTCATTATGAGATCCACTCAGGCTTCAGTTTTGTTTACCGGACAAATCATGTTCGGAAGTCTTCAGTGAGGCTGATTTGACTTTTGGTCAAAAATAAAGCAAAGGGAAAGAGTAGCATTAAAATAGAACAGAAGAGTTGGAGATTTAGCTCAGTGGTTAGAGCACTTGCCTCAAAAGTGCAAGACCTTGGGTTTGGTCCTCAGCACCAAAACAAACAAACAACAGCAGCAACAAAAACATAAAACAGCAGAACAGCAAAACAACAATAGAGAAAGAAACAAAGGAAAAAAGAGCAATGTGTTTCACTGAACTAAACACACTGAGATACAGGTTACATTCAGGCTTAGCCTTTAACTGTGTGTTTACGCTTTAAGATAAGAATTACAATGTTTTAAACTAGTCTAACCCTTCCCTAGCCTGTATCAGACTGCTAGAATATATGGAGAGATCTTGAAATAGGTAAAGTAAACCTTCACTGTTCTACTCTAGGTGAATTCTCCACCTACTCTTACAGACCTGATAGAATTTACAATTAATACTTACATTCTATTTCTGAAGTAATTTGCCAGCTGTTGGCTTGCATTCAGAGATTTGGGAACTTCAGGGAATTCTTAACCAGAAGACTCATCTATAGCTGTTATCTGACTTAAGAGCCTGTAATCCGTCCCATGTTTAACAATTTTTACAAAAGAGAAAAAGGTTAACAAAGCCAATGTATTAAAATTTTTGCATTGAGGTTTTAAATTTCATGCTCTCATCCCATAATTTTGTCCAAATTCAATTTATGGGGGATTGTTACTGCTTTTTAGAGACCAAATTATATGTAATCAATTACTTTGGGGGGCATAGTGTGTGCAGAAAAGATGTTAGTTTATATGCTTCTGTTGTCTAGAATAAAGGGAGAAGACTATTCTGGATATTCAAGAGTTATACTTAACGTTACAGAAACATTTTCCCAGGCTTTTTGAGTGGAAATATGTGTAAATTAAGAAATAAAACCACTGTCCTAACTTGACAACCATACTAAAATAAAGTGTTTAAAAAACAACTGTCTTTTCTATTAATTTGATATTTCAACTGTACATTAAGCTCTTGAGGGCAGTGTTTTCATTCATTTGATTAAGTAATTCAACAGATATTTATTATACTTATTTGATAACCTCACCTCCCTAGTTATCCCTGAGTATATTGTGGAGTTGCATCATGTAACTTGACATT
This sequence comes from Pedetes capensis, assembly GCA_007922755.1. Taxonomy (NCBI): domain Eukaryota; kingdom Metazoa; phylum Chordata; class Mammalia; order Rodentia; family Pedetidae; genus Pedetes; species Pedetes capensis. The sequence continues at coordinate 10,603 of VMDO01031877.1, forward strand.
GTCCTCTCTTCCTTTTTAACCCCCTTCCCTTTTCCCCTTCCCCAATCTTTGCTCTCCTCTGTTAGACTTCTCCCTCACTTCTTTCTACTCTACTTATATTTTCCATTCTTAGATTAGCCTGATTGTTATTTTTAAAATATATCTACATATTATGGGACTGGGGTTCAGCTGAGTTGGTAGAGTGCCACTTTGCACATGCTAAGGCCTTGGGTTTGATCCCCAGCACCACAAGATTGGCAGAAGGACCTGGCAACCTGCTCCCAAAACAATCTGAAAAAACCCAGCTGTTGAAAACCCTTTGAGTGTCACTATGAACCGGACTTAACTTGATGGCACCTAACAACGACAACAACAATGTATTTATATTTTTGTTTTCTTCCTTTAAGTTAGCTTTAGCTCCCAGATATGAGTGAGAACATGTGGTATTTCTCATTTGGGGCCTAGGTTTATTCATTTAGGATGGTAGTCTCCATTGCTATCCATTTTGCTACAGATGACATTATTTCATTCTTTTTCATTGTTGAGTAATATTCCATCATGTATATACAGCAGAACTTTTTAACCTGTTTCTATCTTGATAGATATCTTGGTTGATTCCATACCCTTGTGATTATGAAGAGTGCTGCATTAAATATGGAAATGCCTGTGTCCCTGTGGTATGATGACTTACCTTTGGATATATTCCCAGGAGTGGTATTGCTGGGTTTTATGCCAGTTCTATTCTTAGTTTTCTAAGGTAGCTCCATATTGATTTCCAAAGTGATTGAACTACCTTATAATCTCACCAGCAATGTAAAAGAGTTCTTTATTCTCTGCATCCTCACCAGCATTTGTTATTAATTTTTTTGTTGATCTTGGCCATTCTCACCTGAATGAGATGGAATCTCAGTGTTGTTTTGGTTTATATTTCCCTAATGGCTAGGGGCCTGCAACCATATCATTGTAGCATCTGATCCTTTCAGATCTCAGAAGCTAAACGGGCTGGCCTGATTAGTACTTGGATGGGAGACTGTCTGGGCATACCAGATGCTGTAGGCTTGGGAGAAGGACCTGGTGGCCCACTCCCAAAAAACCATCAGCCATTGAAAATCCAAAGGCAGAGAAGCACTGATGATAGTGCCGGGCATGGCACAGAACTCAGTGTTTCATCTGTTGTGTGTAGGCTCACTATGAGTTGGACCTGCACCTAACAACAACAACAACAGCAACGACGATGACTAGGGATATTGAGCATTTTTTCATGTGTATTTTGGCCCTTCAGATTTCTTGGTTTGAGAACTGTCTGTTCCTCTTCTTTGCCCACTTCTCTATTGGGTTATTTGTTGTCTTGGTATTTGTTTTCTTAAGTTCATTGTGTATTCTTGAAATTAGTTCTCTGTCCAATGTGTAGGATGCAAAGATTCTCTCCCATTCTGTAGGCTCTCCCTTAACTCTGTCGATTGTTTTGTTTGCTGTGTGGAAGCTTTTTAATTTCATATAATCTCATTTGTTAATTCTTGTTGCCATTTCCTGGGCAACTGGAATCTTGTTAAGGAAATACTTTCCTATGCCTACATATTGGAACGTGTTTCCTGTCTTCTCTCCTAGTAGTTTTAAGGTTTCCAGTTTTATATTGAGGTCTCTTATCCATTTCAGATGGACTCTTATGTAAATTGAGATATATGAGTCTATTTTCAATTTTTTTTTGCAATTGAATATCCAATTTTCCCAGCACCATTTGTTGAAGAGGCTGTCTTTTTTTCCATTGAATATCCTTAGCCTCATTGTAAAAAATCAGGTGGCTGTAGTTGTGTGGGTGTATCTCTGGGTCATTGATTCTCTTCCATTTGTCTTCAAGCCCATTTTTGTGCCAGTACCAAGCTGATTTTGCCACTATAGCTCTGTAGTATAGTCTGAAATCAGGTATAGTGATCCTGACTGCACTGTTTTTGCCGCTTAAGATTGTTTTGGCTATATGTAGTCTTTTGTGCTTCCATATGAATTTTAGGATTATTTTTTCTACTCATGCAAAGTCTGTCTTGGAATTTTAATGGGGTTTGCATTAAATCTGTAAATTGCTTGTGGAAATATAGCCATCTTTACAATATTGATTCTCTTGATGCATGAGCAAGGGAGAGCTTTCCATCTTCTAGTATCCTCTGCAATTTCCTTCTTTAGTGTTTTGAGATCTTCAGGGTCTTTGTTTAGATTGATACATAAATATTTAATTTTTTTGTGGAATATTGTAAATGGGATTGTCACCTTAATTTGCTGTTCTTCCTCTTCATTCTTGGTGTAAAGGAAGGCTACAGAATTTTTGTTTTAGTTTTGTATCCTGCTACTTTGCTGAAGGCATTCATTAGCTTTATGTTTTCTAGAGGAATTTGGGGTAAAGGATCATGCCATCCACAAATAAGGATAATTTGACCTCTTCTTTGCTTATCTGTATCCCTTTAACTTCTTTCTCTTGCATGATTGCTCTGGCTAGAACTTTGATCACAATATTCAATAAGAGAGGAGAGAGTGGTCATTCTTATCTTCTTTCTGATCTTGGAATGGTTTCAGTTTTTCCCCACTTAGAATGATATTGGTTGGAGGTTTGTCATAGATAGTCTTTATGATGTTGAGGTATTTCTTTGTTATGCCCATCTTTTACAGGGCTTTTATTATGGAAGGAAGTTGCACTTTGTCAAGGCCTTCTCAGCACCAATTGAAATGATCATGTGATTTCTGTCTGCAAGCCTCTTGATATGTTGAGTTACACTTACTGGTTTTTGTATATTGAACCAGCCTTGCATCTGGGGAATGAAGCCCACTTGTTCATGGTGTATGATCTTTTTTATGTGTTGCTGAATTCAGTTTGTTGGAATTTTATTGAGGATTTTTACATCAATGTTCATCAGGGAAATTAGCCTATAGTTCTCTTTCTTTCAAGTGTCCTTGCCCAGTTTTGGTATGAGGGTAATGCTGGCTTCATAGAGTGAGTTTGTAAGTGCCCTTTCGTTTTCTACTTTATGAAATAGTTTGAAGAGAATAGGCATTAATTCTTCTTTGACAATTTGATAGAATTCTGCTGTGAACCCATTGGGACCTTTGGTTTTTTTGTTGGGAGGCTCTTTATTACTGTCTCTATTTCAGTGAATGTAATGGGCCTGTTTCAATTACATATGTCTTCTGGGCTTAATTTTGGTAATTCATATGTTAACACAAGTTTTAAGCTCCTTTATATCTTTAGGAGGAAATGATTGATGAAACTTGGTAGCTATTGATTTGCATCAATCTTGAAGGGGGAGGAGAAAGATGAGGGAAGTTTTGGATAAGTCACATAGGTTTTTATAGTAAAGAGAGTGATAGGTGTGGCTACACTTTTCCCCACTGTCAGTATTTCATTCCACAATTGTTTTTTGAAACAAAGTCTCTCTCTGTAGGCCAAGCTGGCCTGGAACTCACTAGGTGGCCCTGGCTTGCCTCACACTCATGGTCCTCTTGTTTCAGCCTCCTGAGTGCTCAGATTATAGGTGTGTGTCACTGCACCCACCGCCCATTCCACAGTGTCATGGGATGAGGGACAATGACTACTCTGGCTATTTCCTGCTGAAAGTAAAGGTAGAATGGAACTGCTTGACTTGGAGTGAGAATATTGGAGGATCCAAAGGCACAAGCAAGCCATCCTATAAATCTCAGAATTTAGACAGGTATCTGCATACGTTCATATTAATTATATGATTATTTTTCCCACCTTTATCAACTGCCGCTTGTACTTTGGGATGTTGGATTTAAGCCTGTTTTAAAATGCTTTGTATTCCCATTCAGGGTGATTATAAATTCTGATGTTCCATAGAAGTGGTCTTAAATTGTATGGCATGATTTTCTTTCCTTTGCCAACAATATTGGCTCTTCCCCCTATATCAAATGTAGTTCTGCATTGGGGTTTTCACTACAGATGAGGCTAAACCTCAGCATTCCCTTGTTTTTGAGGACACAACCAAAATCTCTTTTTGGGGATATTCTCTTGTACATAGGGTCACTATGAGTCAGACCTAACTTAATGACACCTAACAACAAACAAGCCTAGAGCTAAGATGGGTTCTATTTGAGATGGCCTGTCTGCTTGTGCTGGGGATTATCCCTTTTCCCAGTAACTATACTGCTTTATAAGATCTTTCCCATAGGACCTCAAAGGACATTATAAGAGAGTTCTCTTCCCATAACACCAAAGGGAAAAGGATATTGTACTCACTCACTCACTCCCTTCCTTCCTTCCTTCCTTCCTTCCTTCCTTCCTTCCTTCCTTCCTTCCTTTCTCCCTTCCTTCTTTTCATGGCTGAACCCAGAGCCTCACACATCTTTTGCAAGTGCTCTACCACTGGACTGCATCCCAGCCCACTTTTTATTTTGGGTGAGGGTCTTGGGCAGGTATGCAGGTTTCCTCTGCCTTTGAATTCTTGATCCTCCTGCCTCTACCTCCTGAGTTACTGGGATTACAGGACTATGCAATTGTGTCTAGCTTTGTTCTGCTCCACTTTGCCCCTCTCCTTTCCTTTCCTTTTTGTTTCTTTTCTTTTCTTTCCTGGCAGGGTTTTTCTGTGTAGCCCAAGCTGGACTGGACCTCATTATGTAGTCTAGGCTGGCCTTGGACTCACATCAGTTCTATTAACTCAGCCTCTTGAGTACTGAGATTACAGGCAGGCATTACCATGCCTGGGTTTATCATGCTTTTCTTCAGTACCTGAGGTCCTCTTTTTGGGTGACATTCCAAGAATCTGATGACCTTGTTGGAATGGGCTAGTTCTTGGGTGCAGACTTCATGGGTGTGTGGCAGGTCATGGTTTTACTTCAGCTAATCTGATGGACCCTCATGTGTATGTCAGTGTGTTGTACTGTGGGGGGCTTGTATGTTGCTATGAGGCTGAAAGCTATGCTACTGGTAGTACAGATACCAGCAGGGTCACCCATGATGGACAGGTTTCAGCTGAGCTTCTAGACCAAGACAGACTAGAGAATAGGCTGTGGAAGCCCACTCCTGAAACAATTAGCCATTGAAAACCCTATGAATAGCACAGAAATATTGTCAGATATAGTGCTAGAAAATGAGCCCCATAAGTTGGAAGGTGCTCAAAAAGACTACTAAGGAAGAGTTGCATCCTTAAAGTAGAGTCTACCTTAATGACAGAAATTGAGTAAAGCCCCAGGGACCTCCATTTGAAGATGTAGTACAACTCAAAATGAGAAGGAACAACTGTAAACATCTGTTAATAAGGAATGTGGAATGTGAATAGTATGAATCTAGGAAAATTAGAAATTGTCAAAAGGGAGCACATAAACATTGACATTCTAGGCATCAGTGAGCTAAAATGGACTGGCACAGGGCATTTTGAATCAGGTAATTGTATAGTCTGCTATGCTGGGAATGGCAAGTTAAAGAGAAATAGGATTGCATTCATCAAAAAAGACGTCTCAAGATCTGTCTTGAAGTACAATGCAGTCAGTGATAGAATAATATCCATATACCTATAAGGAAGGCAAGTTAATATGACTATTATTCAAATTTATGCACCCACCACTAAAGCCACAAATGAAGATAGGGAAGATTTTTACCAGCTTCTGCGATCTGAAATAGAAATTGTAAATGGGATGTACTGATAATTACTGATGACTGTAATGCAAAAGTTGGAGATGCAGAAGGCTCAGTAGTCTGAAAACATGGCTTTGGTGACAGAAACAATGCTGGAGATCACATGGTAGAATTTTGTCAGACCAATGACCTTTTCATTGAAAATACATTTTTTCACCAATATAAATGACCATACACATGGACTTCACCATTTGGAACATACAGGAACAAGATTGACTACATTTGTGTGAAAGAAGTGATGGAAAAGCTCCATATCAAATGTCAGAACAAGAAAAGGTGCTGATTGTGGATCAGACCATCAACTTCTCATATGCAAATTCAAACTGAAGCTGAAGAGAATTAGAACAAGTGTATGAGACCCAAGGTATGACCTTGACTATATCCCATCTGAGTTCAGAGACCACCTCAAGAATAAGTTTAGTGCATTAGACACAAATGGTAGAAGACCAGATGAGTTGTGGCATGACATCAAAGATATCACACATGAAGAAAGCAAAAGGTTATTAAAAAGACAGGAAAAAAGACCAAATTACATATCAAGAGACTCTGAAACTTGTCCTTCAATATTGAGCAGCTAAAATAAAAGGAAGACATGATGAAGTTAAGGAACTAAACAGAAGATTTCAAAAGGCAGCTCGAGAAGAAAAAATCAAATATTATAATGACACATGCAAAGAGCTGGAGACAGAAAACTAAAAGGGAAGAATATGCCCTGTGTTTCTCAAGCTTAAGGAATTGAAGAAAAAATTCAAGCCTTGAGTGGCAATAGTGAAAGATTTTTACAGGGAAATATTAAATGATAAGGGAACATCAAAAGAAGATTGAGGGAATACACAGAGTTACTATACAAAAAAGAATTGGTAGATGACCAACCATTTCAAGAGGTCGCATATGAAGAGGAACCAATGGTATTGAAGGACAAAGTGGAAGCTGCTTTGAAGGAATTGGCAAAACACAAGGCTCCAGGAATTGATGGAATACCAATAGAGATGTTTCAACAAACAGATGCAGCACTGGAGGCGCTAACTTGTTTATGCCAACAGATTTGGAAAACAGCTACCTGGCCAATTGACTAGAAGAGAACAATATTTGGGCCTATACCCAAAAAAGGGGATCCAACTGAATGTGAAAATTACCAAATGATATCATTAATATCACACACATGCAAAATTCTACTAAAGATCATTTAAAAGCATCTGGAGCAGTATATATACAGGGAGCTGCTGGAAAATCAAGCCAGATTCCGAAGAGGGCAGGGAACCAGGGTCATCATTGCTGATGTCAGATGGATATTAGCTGAACACAGAAATACCAGAAAGATATATATGTTTTATTGACTATGCAAAGGCATTTGACTTTGTGGATCATAATAAATTATGGATAACACTACAAAGAATGGGAATACCAGAGCACCTAATTGTACACATGAGGAATCTGTACATGGACTAGGAAGCAGTTGTTCAAACAGAATAAGGAAACACTGCTTGGTTTAAACTTGAGAAAGGTGTGTACCAGGATTGTATCTTTTCACCATACTTTTCAGTTTCTATGTTGAGCAAATAATTTGAGAAGGTACACTTTATGAAGAAGATTGTGGCATCATGATTGGAGGAAGATTCATTGGTAACCTGTGTTATGCAGATGACAGTTCTGCTTGCTGAAAGTGCAGAAGATTTGACATTCGCTGATGAAGATCAAAGAACACAGACTTCAGTATGGATTGTGCCTCAACATCAACAAAACAAAAATCCTTACAACTAGGTCAGTATGTGACTTCATGATAAATGGAGAAAAGATTGAGGTTGTCCAAAATTTTGCTTTACTTCCTTCTACAGTCAACACCCATGGAAGCAGCGCTTGAGAAATTAGATGATGCATTGCACTGGCAATAGCTGTGGCAAAAGACCTTTTTAAAGTATTGAAAAGTAAAGATGTCATATTGAAGATGAAGGTGCACCTAACTCATGGTATTTTCAGTTGCATCATATGATTGTGAAAGCTGGACATTGAATAAGGGAGACATTAGAAGAATTGATACTTTTAAATTATGGTGCTGGAGACAAATATTGAATATGCCATGGACTGCCAAAAGACCCAACAGATCCGTCCTAGAGGAAGTGCAACCAGAGTGCTCCTTAGAAGCAAGGATGGCTAGACTGTATCTTACGTATTTTGGTCATGTAGTCAGAAGGGACCAATCCCTGGAGAAGGACATCACGTTTGGGAGAGTGGCAGGCCAACAACAAAAAAAGAAAACCGTTAACTAGATTGATTGACACAGTGTCTGCAACAGTGGGTGTAAACAAAGAAGAACGTGTGCCTGGCACAGAATCGGGGAGTGTTCATTCTGTTGTCCATAGGGTCACTATGAGTCGGACCTGACCTGATGGCACCTAACAACAACAACAACAATCTGACAGAAGGATGGGTTTTTAGAAGTGCTTCAAATGGTCTGATTTACTTTGCTGCAAGCTGTTGGTCTGGTCCTTGTTCCTTGTTAGGCTTTTTGTTGTTTCTTTTTTCTGTTCTTTTTTTTCTCTCTCTCCCTTTTCTTTCTTTCTTTCTTCTTTCTTTCTTTCTTTCTTTCTTTCTTTCTTTCTTTCTTTCTTTCTCTTTCTCCATCCATTCCCCACATTTACTCCTTTCCTTTCCTTCTCTTTTCTTCCTTCTCTCTCTCTTTCTTGCTCTTTCTCTTTCTTTCTTTCTTTCTTTCTTTCTTTTCTTTTCTTTTCTTTCTTTCTCCATCCATTCCTCCCATTCACTCCTTTCCTTTCCTTTTCTTCTTTCTTTCTTTCCTTTTCTTATTTCTTTCTCTGTCCATTCCCCCATTCCTTCCTTTCCTTTTTTCTTCTTCCTCTCCTCCTTTCGTCTCCTCTCCTCTCCTCTCCTCTCCTTTCCTTTTCTTTTCTTCCGCTTCTCCTTTCCTTTCCTTTCCTTTTCCTCCCTCTTTCTTTCTTTCTTTCTTTGTTTCTTTGTTTCTTTGTTTTTGAGATGGAATCTTACCATTTTCCCCAGGCTGGTCTTGAACTTGTGATCTTCCTGTCTCTGCCCCTTGAGTAGCTCTGATTATAAGCATGCATGACCATGACTGTCTCCACCCAGGTTTATAGAAGGAGTTGGTTGCCAGGTCAAAGTGAATGAAGTATGTCAGTGGGGTTTGTAGTATTTTGAAAGGACTCAGTTTGAACCCACTTTGAAGAATCACCTTCATCCATTAACAGGACAACTGGTAGTAGCTTAAGTGGTTTCCTGACAGATTTTTGCAATACTTTAAAATGCGATTTGTCTTCTGAATATTTCCCATCAAATAAGGCTTGCACTAAAAGTATAATTTCCAAGTAATGTGCAATATTTTAGATGCCTGATGGATCACAGCCATGACAAATGAA
>VMDO01031878.1:0-19546 GCA_007922755.1 Pedetes capensis
GATAGGGTGAAAGTATACAGCCCTGACGCACACCTTTCTCAACTTTAAACCACTCAGTGTTTCCTTGTTCTATTCGAACAACTGCCTCCTGGTTCATGTACAGATTTCTCACGAGCACAATTAGGTGTTCTGGTATTCCCATTTTCCGAAGTGTTATCCATAATTTGTTGTGATCCACACAATCAAATGCTTTTGCGTACTCAATAAAACATAGATAGACATCTTTTTGATATTCTCTGCTTTCAGCTAATATCCACCTGACATCAGCAATGATGTCCCTAGTTCCCTGCCCTCTTCTGAATCCGGCTTGATTTTCTGGTAATTCCCTGTCTATATACTGTTGCAGTCGCTTCTGAATGATCTTTAGTAGAATTTTGCTGGTGTGTGATATTAATGATATTGTCTGATAGTTTGCACATTCAGTTGGATCCCCTTTTTTGGGAATAGGCACAAATATGGATCTCTTAAAATTCAGGCAGACAGTGAATGCAGGAATCAATAGATAATACTGAAAATCTTTTGACTGTGGTGGGATTGATTAAAGACACAGAAGGAGCCATACTTACACAATACTGAATCATTATCTCTATTTTTTAGCATTAAGTAAACAAAACATAGTAAGAATTCTTTTGAAAATGATTGTAAATATTTGTCCAAAATGATTGCCTTTCTGTCTCAATATTTAGTCAATAAATATGCACAGTGTAACTTTTTGTGCTAGACAAGGAACTAGGCAAATTTACTTAATTCCTTCAGTATTTGCATTTTTACTTAATTTGCATTATTATGTATATTTTACAGATGAAGCAACTGAGCCTAAAAGAGTTTAAGTGACCAGCCTGGCTACTTAACTCAGAAGTGACAGACTCAGTTTTCATCATTGGTCTTTTCTATTGTCTCCCACCAAAGACATCAATCTGGGAGCTTCAGATTTACAGGGTGATGATGAGAGAAGACCAAGTTCAACCTTATTCCTCCTAGCACAGTCACAATGGATACTTTGGAGCTGATTTCCAGTCTTCTAGCCATTGTAACAGAAAATTAATGGGGCCTTCTGAGGACATAGAAAGGTATTTGATTATAACCAGAGAACAACAAAATCTATTTCTGAGAAGAAATTCCTTTGCTTACAGCATCCTGCAGCCTATCTTAGTAATAAGGTTGGTTTTCTTCCAACCTCTAACCTCCAACCTCCAGAAGGAGAAAGAATTGTTGAGGGATTCTGCATTTGGAACGTTCTCCTTATTTCTCAACAAAGGAGAAAAACACTTGGTAAATAAGCTATAATTTTTTAAGGCCAAAATTTTTCTCAGTAACCTGGTTGTGTTTCATTGGCTTAAAAGTCACTCCTTGGCCATTGAAGTATATATCTTTCAGGGAACAATATTTACCTATTTAAAACTGTAGTTTTGTGGACCTGCAAAATGCTGATTCTATTTAATGAACACAGTGATGCTAGGTGTTAAACTATCATACATTTCAGTGCCGCAGAATGTCAGGTTCGACCAAGTGGAATTCACTTGTGATCAGTTTTTAGACTCCTTTAAGAGTGTTCTTTGTGTTTTAAAACATTCAGGAATGTGGTTATACCTACTCTTCACCAGTAAAGTTGACTATAACCTGCTCAAAAGATTTTCATAAAGACAGCACTGGAGGGCTATAGGAAACTAGGTTTGCTGGATGAGAATATGTTTACTGAAGCTTTATCCAGTAATATGGCATCAGCATTACCACTACCATCTGTGATAAGGACTGTTTTTCCTCTCCCCTGAATTTTACAGAATGCAAGATAGCATCATGACTTATTCTGAGTCTATCACTCAGGAATTCTGGACCTCTGTAAGCTCTACTTAACTAGAGAGAAAGGATCTGCACTGGATTTGTTTTAATAAAAGGAAACAAGTCTTCACTAAATCTGTTCCAGCCTCCTTTTTTTTGAAGCTGTCTTTTCTGACCACTCTATTTAAGTTTGTTATTATGCCAGTTATTGTCTATTATAATATCTTGTTTTTATCTTTGAATTCTCTATCCTTATCTGTAATTATCTTATTTGTTGGTCTATATATTTTTTGTCTATCTTTTTCTACTAGAATGTGGGCTGCATAGCTTGGCTTCCACATCTGCTTTTGCTTACTGTTCTTCCCCAGCACCCAGTCCAGTGCCTGAAACTTAAACAGACTCCACAATAGTCCTTTGTCAAATGAATTAATAAATGTTCATGAAATATTGAAGGTTAGGCTAGTAGGCAATGCCAGTACTCTTTCCATTGCCCCCACTACCACTTTAGGGAAATCATTTCTCTTCAATAGCACTTACCTGACAAAGACCATTGTTTATCTTCTTTCCCTTCCTTTCCTTTTTCTTCCCTTCCCTTCCTTTCCCCTTCCTTCCTTCCTTCTTCCTTCCTTCCTTCCTTCCTCCCTCCTCTCCTCCCTTCCCCTCCCTTCACCTCCCCCACCTCGTTCTCTCTCTCTTCTTTCTTTCCTTTCTTTCACTATTTAATTCTGGTTTCTACCCCAAAAGCAGACCTTAGGTGCCTGGAAAGAGCATTTCTCAACCACTGACTGATTGAAGTGAGTGTATGAATATCCTAGATCCCTTGTCCCTTGAGTGGTGTTAAATTGTTTTGGCCTAAAGCTGCCTCTTTACCATTTTAATTTTGCCCTAAAGGTTTTCCATACATAATGAACTACAAACTAACTTGATGTGTAAGCAGACAATAACCTCTTTTTGTAATAAATAGCCGAGTCTCCGCAAATCGTAAGTGGCAAATTTATTACAACCACATTCAAATAAGATGGATAAGGGCTGTAACCAGTCAAAGTGTCTGCACCTTCCTTCCTTTTTCTTTGTGTTACTTCCTCTTTGTTGGCTATAAATATGACTTGCTAATTGGTAGAGCCAGACTTTTAAAACTATTTTTGGTCTGCCCTGCTGTCTAATTATAGAACTGCAAATACAGCCAATTTAAGATTTGAAAAACTAGACTGTTAGTAATTTTCTCTTTCAACTGTGGGGTAACTCTAAAGCGTTTTTGAACTGGCCTTAAGGTTGCCCAGCATCAATGTGCTAGTTACCTCAATACCTCACCCTTTATTAGCTGCTTTCCATTCATTCCTTGTTTTACCTCCCAACTTCCCTACTATGTTCCCAGTTACTTCCTGAATAAATCTTTGCACTTGAATTCTTGACTCAGGGTTGACTTGTAGAGAACTCAAACCAAGACAGATGGGAAAAAAGTTCAAAAAAGTGTTACAAAAGTTCACAAAAGTTTCTAGAGGGAATGCATATCTATTTTAAAATGAAGGTAAGTTGGAGAAAGGTCATTTCCTCTCTTAAAACACAGATCTTATTATGTCATTTGATAAGCTTATGTATTAAAATCATGTAAACTTTAACATATTATTAAATCCTTTTCTATTGTTTCAACTTTAGTTTTTGATATATATTGTATTTCTGGATCACCATCTGGTTAATTAGAAGCAAGTATCATGTAGAAATAAGATTAACAATTGAACAGGCATGTTCAGTGCTTTTATTATATGAAAAGCGTCAATGCTATTCGGTAGTGTAAACATTGTGGACCAAACAGTAAGAGTGGAAAATACAAAGTACAAGGAGAGGACAACTTTTATTTTGATTCCCCAGGAGAGAGTAATGATAAATAAGGTTGAAAGGCAGAAGTAAATCTTCCCAAAATACTTTGTATTGAGAAGAAAACTTCACATAGTTGGAAGAAATGTACCAACTGCAGTGGGTCAGTCTATTGCTCTAGAACTAGGGGAAATACTCTGCTGGCTCTTTGGTATCACCTTAGACTTAGTCATTTCCACACAACTTCCCTAACCCCTGGCCAGAAGAGCTCTCATCTGTATAAACCAGTGGTCTGCAAACCTTTTCTGTAAGTATATTAAGCACTATGAGCTATCAGGTTTCTTTTGTAGCTACTAAATTCTTGCCATTGTAACACAAAATCAACCATAGGCAATATGTATATGAAAGCTAGCTGTATCCAGCAAAAACCTCATTTACCAAAACAGCTGGATTGCCTCACAGATGGTATTTTGCTGACCCCTTGATAGACTGCAGTTGTAGCCCTGTGGCATCCAATTCTGATAGATCTTGGAAGCTAAGCAGGGTCAGGCCTGATTAGTACCTGGATGGGAGACTGCCTGGGAACACGAGGTGCTGTAGGTTGGGAGAAGGACCCAGTAACCCACTCCCAAAAAACAATCTGCCATTGAAAACCCTATGAATAGCAGAGAAGCACTGACAATAATGTTTTGCCTCTTGTCTGCAGGGGCACTATGTGTCAGATACTGACTTGACGGCACCTAACAACAACAACAACATGATAGACTAATTCTAGCCATGCTCAAATGTCTCAAGGGATTTGCTCTTTTATTAGGTAATGTTTGCATTTCAACTCTGTCCTCAATACTTGAGCATGAAGGGGATCAACAGATCTAGAGGAGAATAATGAGCAAGGAAATAGAAATTCTGGTAAATTATGCATGCAATTATGCATTATAAATTATGCATGCAATAATTCTGGTAAATTATGGTATTGGATAGAAAGTTATTTTCATATATATTGGGTCATATGTCTAGTACTCTGGATTTGGGATTCACAATCCCATCACAGCGTTCTATAGCCATAACAAAAAGGGGGGATAGAAATGAATCACCCAGAGAAAGAGTTGTTCTTAGGTGCTATTGAGTTGAGTCCGACTCATAGTGACCCTCATAGGGTTTTCAATGGCTGACTGTTTCGGGATTGCCTTGGGAGTGAGTTGCCCTGTCCTTCTCCCATTTTGCGGTGCTGGGAATCGAACTCAGGACCTTAGCGACTGCAGAGCAGTGCTCTACCAACTGAGCTAAATCCCAGCCTAGAGAAAGAGTAGTATGAACCAATTTAGTCACATAGTAACAGCATAGTGGGATTACTAAGAGTTGAAACTAGGGAGTAAACTAACATAAATGCTAAAACAGTACTCCAGATTGGATGGCTTAGATAGCATTCATTTGTTATCTCTCTGTTCCGGATGCTGGAAGTCAGATCAAGATGTTGGCAGCCTCTGTTTCTTCTGACAGCTCTCCTGTTGACTTTGTAGGTGGTTGAACTTTCACCACATCTTCACAAAATTTTCCCTCTGTGCATATCTGAATCCTAACTCCCACACTTATAAGGACACCAATCATATTGGATTACAGGCCACCCTAACGCTCTCATGTTTAACCTGATTACCTCCTTAAAGAGGTATCTCCATCACAGTCACATTTTGAGGTGCTGGTGCTTAGGATTTCACCATATTAATTTGGAAGGGACAGAATTCAGACCACAACAGAGAGGTAGAGAGCAATAAGTATATATAGTTGCTTGCATATGAGCTGAAGTTAAGGGCCATCTGACCTCAATGGTGTGAAGAAGAAATCAATCCACTGAGCAAAAGAATGGGTGAAGGTAGGACTGAATTAGGCAGTGAAGAAAGCAAAAGAAAAGCAGATTATCTCACAGTATCTTTTATTCCATTCAAAGGTAAATGGTATTTACAAACCAGATGTGTTTGCCAGCTGTGTTGATTGCTATTCTGAGGTATCACTGCTTCTTGTTCAAGTTCCAAGAAAGGGAACACATTCATTCCCATTCTTAAATTTCAATTCCATACCACAGCTACCTTCTTGTTCCTCTAGTCTATATTTTATTGCTTTTATTCCATGGTTGGGGCCTGAGGTTTAGCTCAGTTGGTAGAGGGTTTCTCTGTACTCTCTGACGCCCTGAGCTTGATTGCCAGCACCACAAAAATGGGAGAAGGGCCTGGCAGCCCACTCTGGAAACAATCAGCCATTGAAACCCTATGAATAGCAGAGAAACACTGACATAGTGCCAGGCTTAGTAGTGTCAGAGAGTGTTTCATTCTGTTATACATGGGGTCACTATGAGTTGGACCAGACTCAATGGCACAAACAACAATTCCATAGAAGTATTTGAGAGAGTATACATGTATTAATTCATTTGTTCTATCTTATAATAAATAAGAATATCAATACCAATACAATTATCAATAACAAATTTAGCAAAGTTTGAGATTCTTTAACAACTTATACTGTTCTTATATCCCATGGTAGGGCAGGGGGTGTAGCTCAGTGGGAGAGTGCTTGCTTAACATCTCCCATGCATGGTGATGTCAGCATACTGGGTTCAAGATTTACCTGAATGGATTCGTTTAAAAATAACTCAAGGTGTTATCAATTTGATGCACAACTTTATATCTTTTTTTTTTTTTTTTTGGTACTGGGGTTTGAACCCAGGGCCTTGTGCTTGCATGCTTTGCAAGTGCTGGACCACTGAGCTGCATCCCCAGTCCATTTTTTTTTTTTACTTCTTGAGACAGGGTCTCACTAAATTACGCAGACTGACTCTGGCCTTGAACTTGCGATCTTCCTGCCTCCACCTCCCAAACCATTGGGATTATAGGCATTCACCACCATGCCCAGCTATATGTTGGGGTTTTACATCCATGAATTCAATCAATGGTAGAATGAAAACATTTGGAAAATAATTGCATCTGTGCTGAACATATACAGAAATTTTTTTTGACATTATCCCCTAAACAATATAGTATAATAATCGTTCAAGTATCTTTTACATTTTATTAGGCATTGTGAGTAATCTTGAGATGATTTAAAATACATGGTAGGATGTGCATAGAATAAATGCAAATATTATGCCATCTTATATAAGGGACTTGAGCATCCTCAGATTTTAGTATCTGAAGGGGGTCCTGAAACCTATTCCCCCTGGATATCTTGGGATAATTGTATTTTTATTAGATTATGATTATTCCTACATGCATTTCTTTTTCTAATTAAATATTACCAAATTATTAAATATATTATATTCACATTCTTTCTTCTTTTTTCTTACACAAAAGCCTATTGTAAATACTCTCTTGAACTTGTTTTTGTCTCTTGACAACATGCCATGGAAATGACATCATATTATTTCACATAAATTTTAATTTTTAAAAAACTGCCAAATTGTTTAAGTTGTTCTATTGTGTAAATATACCATAATTTGATCAACTTAAATTTAATGTACCATGGACCACAAAAAGAGGCAACACATCTATCCTAGAAGAAGTGCAACCAGAGTACTGCTTGTGAGCAAGGATGGCTAGACTGTGTCTTATGTACTTTGGACCAATGTCAAGAGGGAGCAATCCCTGGAGAAGGACAATATTTGAGAGAGTGGCATGTCAACAAAACAAAGGAAGACTCTCAACTAGATAGATTGACACAGTGTCTGAAACTACGGGCCTACACATAAAAAAGATCATGTACATGACACAGTGTTAGGGAGTGTTTCATTTTGTTGTACATGTTGTTGTTGTTGTTGTTAGGTGCTGTCGAGTCAGTATCCAACTCATAGCAACCCTTATAGGGTTTTCAGTGGCTGACTATTTCGGGATTGCCTTGGGAGTGGATTGCCAGGCCCTTCTCCCATTTTTGCGGTGCTGGGAATTGAACTCGGGACCTCAGAGACTGCAGCACAGCACTCTACCAGCTGAGCTAAATCCCAGCCCCTTTGTTGTACATAGGGTCGCTATAAGTCGGACTTGACTTGATGGTACCTAACACCACCACCACCATCAATTTTTTCTATCAGTGGATATTTAGGTTCTTTATTTATTTGTTTCTTTTTTTGAGATGTATTCAGGCCAATTTTCTAAATGTGGGATTTCTGTATGAAAGAATAAATGTATATGTAGTTTTGTGAAATAATGCCGAATTCCCACATTGGGGTGTACGTTATTTTCCAAGGGATTTAATAACAAATTATCACAATCTGAGAGGCTTAAAAAACACCGAAATGTATTCTCCTACTGAGAGCTGCAAGTCTGAAGTGAAGCTGTTGACAAGCCCATGCTCTCTCTAAAGACTCCAGGGGAGAACCCTTTCTTGACTCTTCTTAACTTCTGGTGATTGCAGCAATCCTTGGTGTTCCTTGGTTTATGGTTGCATCATTCTAGTCTCTGCCTCCATCATATCGTGTTCTTCCATGTATGTGCATCTGTATCTAAATTTCCTTTTTTTGTTGTTTTTATAAAGACACTTGTTATTTGGTTTGGACTCATTCTACCCAGCATGAACTCCTCTTAACTTGGTTACAGTTGCAAAGACTCAATTTCTAAATAAAGTCATGTTCATGGTACTGGGGGTTAGGATTTGACCACATCTGTTTGCAGAACACAATGTGACCCATGAAAGGGTACTCCCATTTTCACTGTCATTGTTGTTTGTTGTTAGGTGCTGTTGAGTCATGTCCAACTCATAGTGATTCTATGTAGGATTTTCAATGGCTAATTTTTTTGGGATTGCATTAGGAGTGCATTGCCATGTCCTTCTCCCATTTTTGTTGTGGTAGGGATTGAACCCAGGGCCTTAGAGAGTGCAGAGCAGCACTCTACCAACAGAACTAAACCCCAGCCCCAATTAGTTACATAGAAGAGTATCTGCCTCCAACATAGTCCTGCAAAACACAGTATTGCCATTTTTTTTGATATTTTCTAATTATATTTGTCATAAATGATGTCTTGGCATTCCTATTCCTGTTATTAGAAAAGAGGTTGAATGTGTTCATAGGTTTTTGTATTATTTTGTTAACTGTCTCCTCATGTCTTTTTAGAGTATAATTAAAAATGTTGGGAAATTTTCAAACTTGCATAGAAATAGATTGAATTCTAATTAGTGAATATTTCTAATAGCTGGTATAATCAATTGTCAACATTTACCAATCTTGTTTTTATCCATTACCCCTACCTTCCATACATTCATCTCTCCTATTTCAGATATCATAACATTTCATTTATAAGAACTTTAGTATGTAACTCTAACATGAAGAATTTATTTTCAAAAGAACAAAACATAATAGCAAATCTATTATTATACCTAATAAAATTACAAATGGTTCTCTTATCCAGTGCCTAGTCTTTGCTCACGTTGTCTCAAAAATCCTTTTTCAAATGTAATTCTTTAATTTATTAACTGAATAGATTGGTCAAGATTGTCTAAGATCATTTTTCATTTTAAAATCTGGATATTTATTCTTTGATTCCACATAATAAATGAAGAAAAAGCTTGCTATTGTAAGCCTGGAAATACTGCCTGATAATGAGCTCATTACTTATTGGTGAATTCTATAGCACACTATTTCCATGTTCTCTTTCTTCAGTTTGTAATAGTTTTATCTATTGTGCTACTATTAGATTGTCATCTATTACACCTCTGGAAATAGAGTGACTTGGTTTTCTAATAAGCCTTTGTTCTAAAAGCATTTTTCAAGTGTTACAATAGACTATAATGTCACCTTAATCTTGCTGTGAGCCTAGTAGAGAGTGAAAAAATGTTATTGGTAATGACATGATTGTAGGCTTGTCATTTTCTCATTTGCCATATCCTATTAATTCTTTTTAAATGTTGACTTTACCTCTCCTCTGTCCCCTTTGTTGTTGTTGTTGTTGTTAGGTCCCATTGGGTTGGGTCCAACTCATAGCAACCCTCATATACATCTATATACTGCTACAATCTGTGTGGTGCCTCTCTAGGCAAGAGTCCAGACTTCCAAATTTCATATCTGCCATTCATTAACTATGATCTTGTACACTGTTTCCTTATTAGTTAAAAGGAGAGATAATAAAAATTTTAACTTAATAGAGTGTTGTGAAGATTTAACCCATGTTAAACACTTAGAAGCAATGTCCAGCACATAGAAAGTACTGACTATAAAGTGGCTATTACAAATCTATTCCCATCATGAACTGCCTCTGCCTTAATCTAATTCTTTCTACCATTGTCAGGAAATGAAAGTTCTACATGGTGAACTCCATTGTACCCACTATCCATCTGTAACTACTAAAATTTAAATATTAAAATGCAGAGAAATAAAATATCTAACTTTTCAGTCAATCTAGATAGTTTGCAAGTATGTAACAAACACACATGCCTTAGTTGCTGTTCTGTGGGGCAGTATGGATGTGAACAATTCCTCTCCATCACTGCAGAAAGTTCTGTTGGATATCCTTCAGATTTCTGTTGCTGGTGGTAAGGACACGAATGCCAGCGGGGACCCTTGTTCCTTATTCTCCTCTTATTTTCGTGAAGACTGCTCCTCTACCTTTTAGGAGACAGTAGTTTGGAGGGAACACACTATACACCCAGCTCTCTTTATGGGATAATAATTATATGGCAAGCTAGAAGGATCCACTGAATCAAGCTTCTCTCTTGGAAGAGGATAGAGTATTAAAAGTTTTACCTCATGCATGGCTCTACCTCTTGGTTCTTGCTCTTTTTTAGATGTGTCTGTCTACAAATGACAATCCTCCCCAATCTCTCTCTCTCTCTCTCTCTCTCCCCCTCCCTCCCTCCCTCCCTCCCTCCCTTCTGTTTTATCTTCTCATGTAGTAAATATGCTAGGGCATTGTTAAGGCTTAAGTCTAAATATCCAGCAAAGATCATGTGTTCTTGCTGCACACTTCCTTCTCCTACTCCAATGATCCTCTGATGGGACTGGTGGGGGGACTGGCCCCTTATGACTGGCGGGGGGAGGGTAAATTCAATTCAGAGAAGGGCTAGTATGAATCTTTTTGGCCATGGATTGGAGCTACATTAGCCACCACAGTTGCACCAGGGATCCCAGTATTCAGAAATATGAACATGGTACTCTATTTTCATAATCACATATGTGTTTCTCAAATTGATTAGATCCAATGAGGAAGAGTTTGGAGAATTAGTGTCCTATAAAACTCCCAGTCCTTCATTAGTTCCTAGTTGCCTACTCCATCAAGTCCAAATTCCTCTGCCTGACTTTAAAACTGTCCATACTCTAACTTCATTCTCATTATACAAATTCAAAATTAATTCCTAAGGGGCTGGGTTAGTTACTATGAGAGCAGGATTTTATAAAGCATGGCTGTCCCTCATGTTTTCGTTCCTCTACATGTGTCCACTTGCCCTTCTGCTTTTCTGCCATGTTACAATGTAGTATAAGACCCTTGCAGAAGCCAAGTTGATGCTGGTGCTATGCTTTTGGACTTCCCAGCCTCCAGAACCAGAAGCCAAAATAAACTACTTTCCTTTATAAAGTATGTAAACTCAGGCATTCTGTTATAAAAATAGAAAGTTGACCAAGACAGTGCTATAGTTGACAAATGTTCTAACTACCTGTGAATATGAAAAAAATAAGATTAAATCCTTCCTAGGATAAGAGACCCCCATGTGTCTGTCAGCTTGTTGAGCTGCAAGGGCTTGCATGTTGCTCTGATGTTGAAAGCTATGCCACTGGTATTTCAGATACCAGCAGGGCCACCCAGGGTGGACAGGTTTCAGCTGAGCTTCCAAACTAAGACAGACTAGGGAGAAGGACCCAGCAGCCCACTCCCAAAACAATTAGCCACTGAAAACCAGATGAATAGCAAAGAAGCACTGTTAAATACAGTGTCAGAAAAGGAGGCCCCCTCCCTCCCCCAGGCTCGATGGTATTCAAGGAACCACTGGTGAAGAGTTACCTCCTCAAAGTAGAGACAACCTTAATGATGAGAATGGGCTAAAGCCACTAGAACCTCATTTTGCTGATGTGGCATAATTTAAAATGAGAAGAAACAGTGGTTGCAACAATGGGCTCACACATGAAAAGATCATGTGCCTGGCACAGGGCTGGATAGTGTTTTGTTCTGTTGAACATAGGGTCGCTATGATCCATATTTGACTTGCTGGCACCAACAACAAGAACAAGAGAGAATAAGTGAAAGCTTCACAGAAACACACACACACACACACACACACACACACAATTGAATTGCTGATAAGAGTTTGCTAGAGAAAAATGGAGGAAAAGGGCATTCTAGGTAAAAGGAGAAGTGTGAAAAAATAAGGTATAAAATTTATATTCCTTACTCCAAACAGGTTTCTGTCCACAAGCCATGACTTTATGTAAATGTTTAAGCTGCTGTGCAAGCGTGTGGAAGAATTAAACTTAGCAGTTTTTTTTTTTTTGGATAAGATAAAAGCCAGATATAAGAGAACATATAGGACATAAACAACAGAAGATTGATTATCACAAGGTTCATGAATATATTTTCAGGGCAGTGGGCTAAAAATACTACCATGGTTGATGAATTCATTTATAGTGAGAAAACTTCAGTTTCCTCTAACAAATATAATCTATAGATTATAGCATTTTATAACCAACATTCCTATAGATTAAAAAGAATTAAATTTCCCATATGGAAATACCCTATGATGAAATGAACAAAGCCAATTTTCCATACAAAGAAGCTTTGTGAACATAGATTTCAAGTTTAAAAATTATAGTTCTTGTAAATCAAATAAACACCCCCCAAAAAGTTTTTATGGTTAACAATTTAATATCTTTAGTACTTTGTTGTTATTGTTAGGTGTCGTCCAGCTGGTGTCCGAGCAACCCTATGTACAACAGGCAAAACACTACTGTCAGTGCTTCTCTGTTATTCATAGGGTTTTCAATGGCTTATTGTTTTTGGGAGTGGGTTGCTGGGTCCTTCTCCCAAGCCTACAGCACCTGGTGTTCCCAGGCGGTCTCCCATCCAAGTACTACCTAGATCTGATCCTGCTTGGCTTCCGAGATCTGATGGAGCGGATGCCACAGTGGTACGACTATGGGCCTTGAGTACTTTAATAAACACTAAAAAGAGGAATTATATTCCTCATATCAGGAATTAGGAGGCCTGAGGGTGTAGCTCAGTGGTAGAGCACTTACCTAGCATACACAAGGCCCTGGCTTTGTTCTCCATCATCCCTGCCACACCCACTCCTCCTCAGCCCTGAAAAAAGGAAAGAAAGTTTAGCTGAGTGTGATGGTGTATGTGTGTAATCCCAGAATTTGGGAGGCTGAGGCAAGAATATAAAAAAATTGAAATTAACCTCTGCTACATAGTGAGTTCAAGGCCAGCATATACCAAGACATTTTCTTTGAAAAAAAAAAAAAAGAGAGAGACCATGGACGTATATCACATGTGTTTTCTACGAGTGCTTTCTAGATTTCAAGTTTAGTTTTGTGTCTTCGTGACCAGAATATAAATATCTTATAACCCTTTCCTTATTTTATAATGAAGAACTATAATCAGTGTGTTGTTGTTTGGTGCCATCAAGTCCAGTCCAACTCATAGTAACCCCCACAGGGATTTCAATTGTTTCAGGATTGCTTCTGGAGTGGATTGCTGCATCCTTCTGTTTTTGTGGTGCTGAGGATTGAACCTGGGTCCTCGGACAGTGTGGAGCAGCACTCTACCAATGGAGCTAAATCCCAGCCCTCAATCTATTTAGTACTGGATTATTTTTTCTACTCATGAATTTTTATCAAATATAATTGTAAGTTTCAGTTTTCTGATTTTGTTCAGTTAGAAAGATGAAAGCCTTAAGTTTCTGGTTTTTTGTAATCCACATTCTCAATAACTTGTAGGTAAGACTTGCTGATTGATTAGATGTGAGGGTGCCAGAAGATGGTGATAAAAATTGAGCAAGGAGGATAATCCCCTTTATGATTCTTCATAGATGGGGTTAGGGATAGGGAGATGGTGTTTTTTGATGGAGGAAAGAATAAAATATTAAATTCAGACATGAGGTATTTGTGGGACAAAGAACAAAAAGTGAGTCCCCTTTCAAATAAAGATTCATGAGATAGTCTTAAAATAGAAATCAGAATGAATCAAGTGACAGGTTTCTTGAGTCCAACATATTCCAATGTACCCTCACCCTGTGCTTATTCTCTGGAGTGGTCTTTGAGTTCTTAGCATTCCACAAATATACTCCAAAAACCCAGATCTAGTCTAGTACTTACCTTTCATAGGTGAGGAAACTAAAGTGTGCAGTGCCTTGTTAAAGGAGGCAGTTCAACCAACTAATGACTGAGTCATAAGCAGAACTCAGGTTTCCTCACTCACTTGTCCAGTAGGCAGTCAAGAGTGTCTCGGTCTACAGGTGAACACAGAGTAGGTGGGAGAATGTAATTCCTCTAGGCACTTATGAGCTAATTGAATCTTATGCTTGCTGGTGACCACTTTCTTTTTAGCTTCACAATTTGAAACTGGGAAGATTTTTGAGATTAAATTCTGATCACATTACTATAAATTGAGATGTTTTGTAAATATCACACATAAAAGTATTCTATATTTTGAACCAGCAATGATATTCCCAAGCCTCAGGCCATTGTATATATTTACTAGAGAGAGATTTCTTGCAATGAACATCCAATATGACCAAAAATGCTTGGAGTTTATTATAATGGGATATAAATTATGTCTTGCATGATTGATGGCAACAATAATAAAGTAGTAATATGTTAATAAATACTGTTTACAAAACTTTCACACACATTATTATATTTTCATTCTTTAAAAGTCCTTGGGGAAAGTTGTATTCCCTGATTTTATAAATACAGAAATCAATTTTTAAGTGACTTTATTCCAAGGTGTAGGATTTTAGTGGATCTCATTAGGTCTGCAAAGTAACAACATTATGTAGATTCAAAACATCATGATCTGGAGATCAGTACCTGGATAGAAAAATTTGTAGTATTCTAAACAAGCTCTCAGGCCTGAAATCTTGGAGTCTAGAAATAATGCATAAAATGATAAGCAAAAAAACATTTTTTTATACTAGAGATTGAACCCAGGACCATGCATATACTAAGTGAACACTACCACTCAGCTACTCTCCCAGCCCCGACTGTTGTAATTTTCAGGAATCAGACACTGATGACACACTGATGATAAGAAGCACAAATGATTCATTGACACCTTCACAAAGACTAGCTACAGACTATTTGATGTGGTCAGACAGGGGTAGCCAAAAAAGTAGCAGGAATCTTTATAGCTCATGATAGATTCTGCAACAAGGGAAGAAAACGAATTCTTCTGCAAAGTTCTTTTTAATTAGTTAATGAATTAATTAGTTTTTTATCTGTAACTTTTTAGTTAGTGTACAACTTAATGGGTCTCATGACATTTTCATACATGCTTATCATTGTACATTGTTCATATCCCCCTTTACCGTGTCATGACCTGTCTCCTTGTACCCACTTCCTCCCCACCAGTGGTCCGCCTTCTACTTGTATGTCTTTTCTCCTGTGTGTGTGTGTGTGTATCTATATCTATATATATCTCTATAGATATAGATAGATAGATAGATAAAGATAGATAGATAGATAGATAGATAGATAGATAGATAGATGCATATACATACAAATCTAGGTTTTGCCTTAAGGGAAAGATGTGATATTTCTCTTCCTTTCCCTATTGTTCTTTCTTACTGCCTCCTTCTTATCTTTAGTCCCCTTTCTCAGCCTACATAGGCCCCCTTGTATTTTCATGACCTATATATTCTAATACTAAACATATATTGAAATCCAACATCCAAACATGAGTGAAAACTTGTCTTTCTGGGTCTAGCTTATTTTACTTAAAATAATGGTCTGTAGTTCCATCCATTTTCTAGAAAATGCCATAATGTTGCCATTCTTTATGGCTAAAGAAAACATCATGGTGGACATATACCAATTTTCCTTATCCATTCATCTGTGGATGGACACCAAGGTTGATTCCATATTCTGGCTATTGTGAATAGTGCCTCAAAAAACATGGATGAGCTGATATCTCTATGGTATGCTCACTTATATTCCTTTGGATATATACTCAGGAGTAGTACAGCTGGGTCAGTTTTATGAAGAACCTCCATACTGATTTCCATAGTGGCTGCACCAACCTATATTCTCACCACCAGGGTACTAGTGTTCTTTTCTCCCCGCATGCTCACTAGCATTTGTTGCTTGTTTTGTTGATGCTAGCCATTCTGACTGAGATAAGATAGTATCTCAGTGTAGTTTTGATTTGCATTTCCCTGATGGCTAAGGATGTTGAACACTTATTCTTATGATTGATGGTCATTTGTATGTCTTCTTTTTTTAAAAAGGCCTGTCAAATATTTACTCCACAGATATTATTTACAGAAGCACTTGGCCAATTTGTACAGTGATTCCTTATGCATGCCCAAAGGGTTTCTGGAAAAAATGGTGCTATGTACAAATCTGCACACTGATCTCCAACCACAATTCTCCATCTCCTGGGGGCAGTTATCAATGTAAAGCAGGACACTTGAGGTTTCATGCCTTTAGTTGCCTTATCATACCCCGGAATACACATTTCAGAGTTTGTTTCTGTTTTTAAGGATATTTTCCTTGAACATGTGCACTAGGTTAAAATTTAAAACAATAAAATAAAATAATTGGTTGTAGGAGCAGAAACTCCACTCCACGTGAGAGACTTCATCTGGCTGTGGTGCAGCAAGAACTGTGTGGGTCCCTGGACAGGTACCTATGGCTTTACAGGGATGGCCCCCTGATGATGCCTCTTCAGCAGTCAGCAAAGGGTATTACTGACTTTTAAAAAGAAGGAGAATGAAGGATAAAAAAGGAAAAACAAAACCCCAAATGCCAAAGGAATTTCAGTGGCATGAAGTTCCTCCACTACTTAGAGACTATCTCTGTAGCTGCTGAGTGAGTCAAGCCACCATGGTGTTGGAGACCTTGGAGCAGACCTCTTCTGCCAGGTAGATGGCCCCTTGCAGCTCTTCTATAGACCCAAGTTTGCCCCAATGTGCCTAGCTCTTCTTCAGCTCTGCAAGCAGAAGAGGGATAATGGTCAATAGACACTGAAAGAAAGGCTTTCATTTTATTTCTTTCCAAGTCTGACAACTGAAGAGTTCCATTCTCAAGATTCTTGGGATCATTCTCTAGAACTGTCAAGATCCAGTCCCCAGAGTCACTACCTATAGATGCCTAGCCAACTGTTTCCACACCCAAGTCTTCTGAGCTGGAGTGGTTGTGGCTCTGCTCAGCCTTAGACCTTTTGTACCTGCTAATGAGCTGTCAGGTAGGACACTTTCTCTGCATCTAAAAGGGGGTGCTCATGAAGTTATTACTTTTTATCTGGGTATGTGTCAGCTGGCTGGCCACTCCAAAGTCAGCTAGCTACATCTCTTCATGTTTAGAGAGAAAAACATTAGCCCCTTTAATATTTCTATAGATCTTCCTTGAATGTAGAGACTCAAGTCCCTTCAATATTTCTTTTAATATGATAGTAATCTGAGTTTCATCTAAAGTGCCAGATTCTAATTAATCTAGTGTGGAGCCTCCACTAAAGTATTGCATGATTATTCACAATTTAGGATCTCTCAGGTAGGATCCATAATATATGGTTACATATGGACTGTCACACTGACTCAGGACTGTGATTTCTTGTTGAATATCCTCTATCTCATCTTCAGCTTCTTCCAGATCAACAATTTTTATGGCAACCACATTCTGAGTCCAATTGTCAATGGCTTCAAACATCTCACCAAAAGAGCCCTTTCCAATTTTCTCTAGTTTTTAAAAAGCTCTTCTGGGTCTACTTTTAGGTTCTGCATGCTTGGCAGGCCCCACTGTACCAGGTAGCGGTCCATGGCACTCAGAACCGCTAGACCACAGCAATCTGTGGAAGCCTGTTCACCCATGGGCTGTGTAAAACCTGGAAGTGCCAACCTGAGAAGTCTCAGCTGTGGGCAGCCATATATCCATGCACCATCTTGAGGTGGCCTCTGAAGAATGAGAGGCCTTGGACGAACTGCTGCTGCTGTTGTGCTCAGCTGGAGCCTGGTCTACATTTCTTCTTTGGAGGACTCTCTGTTAAGTTCATTTGCCTATTTTTTGATTATGTAATTTGCATCTTAGGTGTTTAATTTTTTGAGCTCTTTGTATATTATAGATATTAGTCCTCTGTTTGATGTATAATTGGCAAAGATTTTCCTCCCATTCTGCATGCTCTCTCTTCACTCTGATAATTGCCTGCTTTACTGTATAGAAGCTTTTAATTTCAGGCAATCCCATTTGTCAATGCTTGCTATTTTTTCCTGAGCTATACGGGTTCTTTGCAGAAAGTCCTTATCTATGCCTATATCTTGGATTGTTTCCCTTATGCTTCCTGTAGCAGATTCAGTTTCAGATCTTACATTAAGGTCTTTGATTCATTTTGAACTGTACTTCATACAAGGTGAGAGAGGGATCTAATTTTAGTTATTTACATGAAGACATCCAGTTGTCCAGCACCATTTGTTGAAGAGGCTGTCTTTTCACTAACATTTTTTTGACACCTTTGTTGAACATCAGGAAACTGTAGCTACATGTGTTTATTTCTGGATTCTCTATTCCATTCCAGTGGTCTACATGTGTGTTTTTGTGCCAGTAACATGCTGTTTTTGTTATTATTGCTCTGTAATGTGCGCCCTACATTACTCCTTCTGTTAAGAATTGCTTTAGTGATTTGGGATCTTTTGTGCTTCCATATGTTTTCTATTTCTGTGAGAAATGTTATTGGGATTTTGACAAGGGTTGAATTAAATCTGTAGATAGCTTTCAGTAATATAACCATTTTCACAGTATTAATTGTTCCAATTCATGAGCATGGGAGGTCTTTCTATTTTCTAGTGTATTTTTCAATTTGTTTCTTTAGTGTTTTATAGTTTTTATTGTAGAGGTCTTTCACCTCCTTGGTTAGGTTTATTCCTATGTATTTTATTCTTTTTGAAGCTATTGTGAATGGGATTATTTTCTTTATTTGTTTCTCAGTCTGGTCATTATTGATATATACAAAAGCTACTGATTTTTATATGTTAATTTTGTATTCTGCTCCTTTGCAGAATATCAGCTCTTTGTATATATCAGCTCTAAGAGTTTTCTGGTGGAGACTTTAGGGTCTCTTAAATGCAGGATCATTTCATCAGCAAATAGGTATAATTTGACTTCTTCCTTTCCTACTTGTTGTTGTTGTTAGGTGCTGTCGAGTTGAGTCCAACTCATAGCGACCCTATGTACAGCAGATTGAAACACGTGCCGATTCTGTGCCAGGCAAATGATCTTATTTATGTTTAAGCCCATTGTTGCAGACACTGTGTCAATCCATTGGTGGAGGGTTTTCCTCTTTTGCGTTGACCTGCCACTCTCCCAAACATGATGTCCTTCTCCAGGGATTGATCTCTCCTGACTACATGTTCGGAATATGTAAGATGCAGTCCGGCCATTCTTGCTTCCAAGGAGCACTCTGGTTGCATTTCTTCTAGGACAGATTTGTTGGTTCTTTTGGAGTGTCCATGGTATATTCAATAGACGTCTCCAGCACCACAATTCAAAAGCATCAATTCTTTTTCTGTCGCTCTTGTTCAATGTCCAGCTTTCACAACCATATGATGCCACTGAAAATACCATGGCATGAGTTAGATGCACCTTCATCTTCAATGTGACATCTTTGCTTTTCAATACTCTAAAGAGATCTTTTGCCACAGCTTTTCCTAGAGCAATGCGTCTTTTGATTTCTTGACTGCTGCTTCCATGAGTGTTGATTATAGAGCCAAGCAAAGCAACATCTTGGACAACCTCAATCTTTTCTCCATTTATTGTGAAGTTGCATGCTGACCCAGG
>VMDO01031879.1:0-19581 GCA_007922755.1 Pedetes capensis
ACATGTAGTCAGGAGAGAACAATCCCTGGAGAAGGACATCATGTTTGGAAGAGTGGCAGGTCAACGGAAAAGAGGAAAACCCTCCACCAGATGGATTGACACAGTGTCTGCAACAATGGGCTTAAACATAAATAAGATGGTTTGCCTGGCACAGAATCGGCAAGTGTTTCGATCTGCTGTGCATAGGGTCGCTATGAGTTGGACTCGACTCGACGGCACCTAACAACAACAACAACATGATGTCTGCAGAACCGTGCCAGCCTGCTCCATGGTCATTCTCAACTCCTCCCCCTCATTTGTAAGAGTTAGGATTACTGTGGCTGGAACTGACCACCCCATTCCTTAATGCAATAGGGAGATGAAGTTGAAGATGGGTCACCCCAAGCAGAGGCGCTTTTCCCTATGCACGTGGCTGTGAGGACAAATGCTGACCAACAAGTTGGATGTGGTCATGTGGCAGCTCACTGTCCCTTAAGGAAGGTTTGCAGAAGAAGCTGCCATACACACTGCTCTCTTCACCTCGTTGGCCAGTATTCATCCATGTGGCCACAACTGGGAAAGGAACCTTCGTTCTGGGGTGCCACAGGCCCAGCCCAAAGTCAGGACTGCACTAACACAGAAAGGGAGCGTTATGGATGGAGTTGTGTCCCTCAAAGAAATTCACTGAAGGGCTAATTCATACTACCTCCAAAAGTGGCCTTATTTGGAAATAGGAATGTTGCAGATATAATTACTTAAGCAAAGATTATGTAAATCTGGAGCAGGCTGGGCCCCTAATCCAACATGGCTGGCGTCCTTATAGGAAGATAGATGTTGTTGTTAGGTGCCATTGAGTCGTGTCCAACTCATAGCGACCCTCATAGGGTTTTCAATGGCTGATTGTTTCAGGATTGCTTCGGGAGTGGGTTACCACGTCCTTGTCCCATTTTTGCAGTGCTGGGAATCGAACTCAGGACCTCAGAGACTGCAGAGCGGTGCTCTACCAAAGGAAGACAAATACACATCAAGAAATGCCATGTAAAGACAAGAGCAGAGGTTGGATTGATTACAAGCTAAAGAACAGCAAGAACTGAAGACTGTTTCCAGAAGCTAGGAGAAAGGTATGGAACAGACTCTCTCACACCTCTCTGAAGGGCTCCCTGCTGACACCTTGGTTTTGGACTTCAAACCTCCAGAACAAAAATAATAAAGTCTTCTTGTTTCAGCCTTGCAGTTTGTTGTACTTTGTTACAGAAGTCCTAGAAAACTAACACACGGACAAGAAATGGTGTTTGGAGACCATTATGAGTTTCTACCACAACATCTAGTCAGTAGTCAATTTTAGTAATTGTTCCCTGCAACACTTCTAAAAGTTGAACTTTCATTTTTGTGTCTACTGCTACTGCCTTATTGAATAAACTCTGTAGCTGGTTTCCCTACCTCCATCCATGGGTCTCCATGTCACCCTTATCGCTACCACTGAAATTACCTTCCCAAAAATACGGATCAGATCAGATCACTTGTCTACTCAAAAATAGTTAGCAATTCCCATGGCCCACAGGAAATCTGACTCCCTTTGCATGGAATTGAATGTCTTCCATGGATTGCTTGACCTTTGCCCTGTTTTTCAACTTCCATTATTTCATCTGTGGCATGTGATCCCATCAGATCCCGGAAGCTAAGCAGGG
Organism: Pedetes capensis; assembly: GCA_007922755.1. NCBI lineage: Eukaryota > Metazoa > Chordata > Mammalia > Rodentia > Pedetidae > Pedetes > Pedetes capensis. The sequence goes on from VMDO01031879.1 coordinate 1,668, forward strand.
TCAGGCCTGGTTAGTGCTTGGATGGAAGACTGCCTAGGAATGTCAGGTACTGTAGGCTTGGGAGAACGACCTGGCAACCCACTCCCAAAAGACAATCAGCCATTGAAATCCCTATGAATAGCAGAGAAACACTATCGATAGTGTTTCATTTGTTGTACCAGGGTACCTATGAGTCATATATGGACTTGACAGCACCTAACAACAACAATGACAACAAAAATAATTTTAAAATAAGAAAATTATTAAATAATTGAATACATATCAAATGATTGATTAAGTAATTTTGTATTGTGTATTCTTTTAAAATAATTATGTATTCATAGGGAAACTTGCTTTTCCTCTAAAACTCAACATTTATATTTATTCTTCCATATCTTTCAGGCACTAATGATTCATAGCACCTGCATCTGGTGAAATTCTACTCATCTCCCCAGGGCCACCTCTAACTGGAATTCCACAATGATGCCTGTATCTGCATAGCACTTTGCCAACGAAGAAATATGTCACATTATACTAAATGCAACCATGACATCTCCTGATGCACAGGACATCTCCTCCCCTGGCAACTCTGCACAACCACCACTACCGCAAGCAAGCAGAGACTGACCCTGGACACCCTTCACATGGTAGCCAGTCCATAATGAGGTAGTTGTCAGTGAGCATTCCTTCTCTTTTGTAAGCTACAAAGCTTGCTCCCCAGTAGATTCAGATCATGTGAAGCAGCTAATTAATTTAAACCATCCCTTTGGGAGCCAGACTCTTTGCCCAAAGAAGGCAAGACTTTGGGGAAAACCTATGGCCTCTGCATGAGTGCACATGCAGAGTGCAGGGATGATGGCATAGGCTGCTACTTCTTCCCATATTCAGCAACATTTTCCCAAAATTAAGGGAGCTAAAAAGTCTGCAGTCCATTTATTGGCCTCCTGTGTTAGTCATCCACAGAGCTAGTGGAAAGTCAGTTTTAGAAGCCAGCATAATAAACATCCAGCATGAAAGAGTTCAATAAAATTAAAGGGAGCACCGTCATTTTGTTTTCAGAAGATATGAGGTGTTCCTGCCAACTGCCAGAAGACCGTTTAAATGATCTGCAAAGCTGGCCAAATGAGTGAGCCCAGAGAACTCTCACTTCCCTCACCCAAAGGAAAACCTGGTGCCCTAGCAGGCCTGTGGAACTGAAGCTTCTGCTGATACTTTGTCCATCAGGACCTGAGCATCCAGGATACCTTCCTCTAAAAAGTTATCTGTCAGCAAAAGCAGGCAAATTGCTCTCATCACTGACTGACTGCTGTACTCTGAATGGAGAAGATGGTACCAGCCCATGGGGACATTTGGGAGATTACCCAGAATGCAGTGATCTGCCTGGACCAAGCATACTTCTGAGTAAAGTTAAAAGTCTGCTGCATGGATGCAAGGAAATATGGAAGTAGCGCAGGCCTTGTCTTTTCCATTCCACTGTGTACGTGATGGCTGGTGCTGCAGTTGCCTTCTTACAAACATGAGGGAAAGCACAGAGACTCTCAGAGGTTTCTGCTCCTCCATCAAGAACCTGCTGCACCTGCATGAACCCTGATCTCCTAGACGTCTGACAGTGTAAGAGAAATATCACCTAATTTGTTTAAGCCAGTGGGGTAAAGTATTCTGTGATATGCAGCTAAATTACAGTTCAAGAGAGATTTTGGGCTGTTTCCTGGCATTCTTTAAGAAATACAGAATCCTAAGACAGTGGACTTATACACAGGAGTCAAAATTCAAACTTACATATTTTTAACTTAATAAACACTCAAATGATACTATGGCTGGGCTCTAACCTAAGCACTTTACAAGTACTAACTCATTTACATTGTTACTGCCACTATCTTCATTTGGGCTGGGATTTAGCTCAGCTGGTAGAGTGCTGCTCTGAACTCTCTGAGGCCCTCAGTTCAATCCCCAGCACTGCAAAAATGAGAGATGGATGTGGCAATCCACTCCTGAAGCAATCAGCCATTGAAAACCCTGTGAGGGTCGCTGCGAGTCATATCCAACTCAACGGCACCTAACAACAGCTGTCCTCACTTACAAAAGAGGGAATGGAGGAACAGAGTAAATCAGGTAAACTGCCCCAGGTCACACAGCCTGCAAATGGCAGTGCTGGGATGGCAGACACAGTATTTTGAGTTCTTGATCATCCCCCCAGGCTGCATGATGCTGCTCGCCAGTGCACATCACATCTCAGGTTCTAATTCTTCTCCTGCTATGAACCATGTGGTTCAGGTTGCATTTCCCACAGTAAAGTTCTTTTCTTCCAGGCTGCTGCCTCTTCCACCAAGGCAAAGAGCCATATCTGACAGAAATGTGTCATATCAGGCAGAAACAATGTCTGTGTTTCAGCCTCTGTGTGGACATCACTATCTGGTTCATAGGATGAGATAGTTCTAGATAAGAATTCCAAAAGTCATAAATCATTTCATAATTTTCATAGATTTTCTATTCATTGGCAAGCTTTTTGTTATCATTTGGCCATGCTATTTAATTTCTTTGAACGGATGCTCCATTTTGCTATTATTCCTTTTTTTTTTAGATGCTGAGGGGGTGAAGCCAGAGCTTCACACACATTTTGCAAGCTCTTTACCACTAAGCTGCACTCCAGTCCCCTTTTTTATTTTGAGACAGTGTCTTGCTTAGTTACAGGATGCCTCTGGCTTTGAACACATGATCCTCCTGCCTCAGCTTCCAAAGTTGAAGGGATTGCAGGCATGCACCCCTGCACCTACCTCCCCATTATTCTTTTCACATAAATTACATTGGGTCACCAGTTTCACTCAAGAATTCTATTTGGTTTCATTCTTTGCTAGAATTGCATCATGGTGTTCTTTTAAGTTTTGTTTAAATTACTGAATTATTTTCTTTCAAAATACTCAGAATTATATTGTTTGTTTTACTTTCTGGAATCATATAAATATGTTGTTTTAAGTTTTCATTGATAGATTTTCTTTCAAAATAATCTTTCCTTTTACTTTAATATGTACTGGAAGCCAAATATCTTTATATGGATAGCCACAGAATGATAGAGTTGTAGATTTGAAGGAAAACCTAGAGATCACTAAGTCTGTGCCTTTCACTTTATAAATGGTATAACTGATGCTCACTGTTCAGTGACCTGCCTAAAGTCACACATTTAGGTGGTAACACAGCTGGGTCTAAAACTTTTCTCAAGGTAACTTTTTTTCTTGTTGTTTTGCTTAAAATCATTGATTAAGTTTTAGAGCAGTTTCAGGTTTACAGAAAAACTGAGCAAAATGTACAGAGTTCCCACGTTCCCATAAACAGATGTTCTTCTACTTGTGATAGGGTTATATCCAAACGAACCCATTGTAAGTTGAAACTGTCCTAAGCTGAAGATGCACTTAATACACCTAACATAACAAATATCTCAGCTTAGCAACACTGGATGCAGGTGAGCCTCAATTATTTCCCCTTGTGATAGAGTGGCTGGCTGGGAGATATAGCCCAGTACTGTGATAGAGGATTGGACCACATGTCATTAGCCTGAGAGGAGACCAAAATTCAAATTTTGAAATACAATTTCTACTGAATGCTAGTCTATTTCACACCATCATACAGGTGGAAGATTGTGAGTCGTACCATTGTAGATTAGGTATTATTTGTATTATGTGCCCTCCATAACTCCCTTCCATTTTCTCCTAATATTTCATTAATTCTTCATTTCTCCATATATTTCATTAATGTGATACATTTCTTAAAATTGATGAGCTAAAACTGAATCACTATTACTAATTAAGTCCATAGATTACATTAGGCTTCACTCTTTGTGTTGTAAAGTTCCATGGATTTGTTGTTGTTGTTGTTGTTGTTAGGTGCTGTTGAGTCGGTATCCAACTCAGCGACTCTCATAGGGTTTTCAATGGCTGACTGTTTCGGGATTGCCTTCGGGATTGCCTATTACTAATTAAGTCCATAGATTACATTAGGCTTCACTCTTTGTGTTGTAAAGTTCCATGGATTTGTTGTTGTTGTTGTTGTTGTTGTTAGGTGCTGTTGAGTCGGTATCCAACTCAGCGACTCTCATAGGGTTTTCAATGGCTGACTGTTTCGGGATTGCCTTGGGAGTGGATTGCCAGGTCCTCCATGGATTTGGACAAATTTATATGATGTCATGTGTCCACCATTGTAGTGTAATGCAGAGTGCTAAGTCTTCATAATGACTTAGTGTGGGATTTTGTCAAATGCTTTTACTGCATCAGTTGATGTGATCATATGTTTTCTTTTGCCTTTTGATGTGATGGATCACATTGATTGACGTCGAACAAGCCATGCACCACTAAAATCAACCTCCCTTGTTCATATTGTATATTATTGGATTCCATTTGCTAATAATTGGTTGGGGAATTTTGCATGTGTTCAGGAAAGTTATTGCTATGCAGTTTTCTTACATTGTATTTGGTTTTGATAGGCTAGCCTCATGAATCAGTTAACTATTCCCTCTTCTATTTTCTGAAAGAGATTGAAGAGATTATAGAGAATTGGTGTCATTTCTTCTTTGAATGTTTCATAGAATTCACAGTGGTTCCACCTGGCTTGGTGCTTTCTTTTTTGCAAGGTTATAAATTATGTATTTAATTACTTCAGTAGATATAGACCTATTCATTTCATCTGTTTCTTCTTCTGCGAGTTTTGGTAGACTATGTCTTGCAAGGAGTTAGTGCAATCCATCTAGGTTGTTAAGTTTGTAGGCACAGTGTTATTTGTCAGACTCTTTTATGATCCTTTAAATGTCTATGTAGTGATGGCTCTTTCATTTCAGATATACATAACTCATGTCTTCACTCTTTTTCTTTTCTTGATTAGTTTTGCTACAGTCGTACCAATTTCAATAATCTTTTTGAAGAACCAGGTTTTGGTTTCATTGATTTTATTGTTTTTATCAATTACTGCGCTAATTTTATTATTTCTTTTCCTTGTTTAGCATTTAATTCACTCTTTTTTTCTAGTTTCCTAAAGTGGAAGCTTAGATTACTGATTTTAAGTTTCTTTTTATCCCCAATGTGGGCACTCAATGCTATAAATTTTCCTCTAAGCACTGCTTTTGCTACATGACACAAATTTAATTAGTTGATAGGGCCTTGTGCATGTTAGGCTAATACTGTACCACTGAGCTGCACCTCAAGGCCCCTTTTAACTTTTTTTTTCTTTGAGACAGGGTCTCCTTAAGTTAAGCAGCCTCCCTCTGGCCTTAGACTTGTGATCCTCCTGTCTTAGCCTCCTGATTTTCTGGGATTACACGCATCACAGTGCCCAGCCCATGCCACAAATTTTCATATGTTGTATTTTCATTTTAATTTAGTTCAAAATATTTTAAATTTTTTCCTTGAGACTTCTACATTTGTTATTTAGAAGTATTATTTCTTCTCCAGGCCTTTAAGGTTTTCCAGATATCTTCCTGTTACTGATTTTAGTTCCATTGTGGTATAAGAGCATACTTTGTATGATTTTTAGTCTTTCTAATTTGTTAAAGGATGCTTTATGGCCCAAAATGTGCTCTATCTTGGTGAATATTCTGTATGTGCTTGAGAAGAATGTATATTCTGTAGTCACTGGAAATATTATCTTATAAATGTCAATTAGATACAGTTGATTGATGGTGCTGTTCAGTTAAGTTATATCATTACTGACTTCCTGCCTTATGGATCTGCGAATTACTGATAGCAGGATATTGAATTTACCAACTAAGATAGTGAATTTGTCTATTTCTCCATGCCGTTATGTAACTTTTTGCCTCATGTGTTTTAATGGTCTATTGTTAGGTGCATATACATTAAGGATTATTGTCTTCATGGAGAATTGACTCCTTTGTCATTATGTAGTACTCCTCTCTATTCATAATTTGTCTTGTTCTGAAATAAGCTTTCTTGAAACTAATATAGCTACTCCAGCTTCTGTTAGCTTGATATATCTTATTCCATCCTCTCATGTTAACTCATCTGTGTCTTTACATGTAAAGTGAGTTTCTCATGGATAACACATGATTGGGGCTTTTTTATTTGTTTTATCCAGTCTGATCACCTCTGTCTATAAATTAGTATATTTAGACTCTTTGTATTTAAAGTCACTACTTGTATAGTTGGATTAATATCTATCATATTTGCAGTTGATACCTATTCATTGCCCTTTTTCTTATTTCTCTCTTTTTTTCTTTTTTATCTTTTATTCTTTTTTTCTATGGGAGAAGGACATGGCAACCCACTCCCAAGGCAATCCCGAAACAATCTGCCATTGAAAACCCTATGAGGATCGCTATGAGTTGGACACGACTCGAAGGCACCTAACAACAACAACAACAACAACAGTTGTTTTTTCTGACTTTCTGGTTTTACTTGAGCATTTTCATTATTCCATTTTCTCTCATCTCTTATAAAATCAATTATACATCTTTCTAAAAATTTTTCAGAGATTGTCCTAGAGTTTGCAGCATGTGTTTGCAAATAATCCAACTCTACTTTCAAGTAACACTATACCGCTTCTCAGGTAGTGGAGGAACCTTATAACAAAAAGGTATTTCCAATTCTTCCCTCAGACCCTTCATGTTTCTTTTCTTTTCTTTTCTTTTCTTTTTCTTTTCTTTACTGTTCTTTCCCAGCTTTAAACATTATAACTTTTCTGTCATTCATTTCACTTATCCATAAGCTATAATCACCAAATACATTGTTGCTATGATTATTTTGAAGAGACTGCTATCTGTCAGATCAAGAAAAGGAAAAGAACACGTATTTATCTTCATATAGTCTTTCTATAACACTCTTCTTTTATGAGGATTCTAGTTTCTAATCTATATAATTTTTTTTCTCGTGAAGAACTGCCTTTTAACATTTCTTGCAACGCAGGTCTATTGGCAACAAATTCCCTCAATTTCTGTCTGTCTGAGAAAACATTTTTCTTTGCTTCTGAATCATAACTTTGCTATATACAATATCCTGGGTTGGTGAGCTCCTACTTTTTTAATATCTTAAATACTTCACTTCATGTTCTTGCTTGTGTGGTTTATGACCTCAGGGTAATTTCAATCCAACTTAAGTCTCAATTTTCATGAGTAACTCAGCAATGATTTATTATTTTCTACTTCCTTTCCTTTCAAATGGTTTTATTTTTGTAACTTGTAACATCTTTAATGCCAGAAAATACTCTTTACCCCTCGTCATTCTTCCTCTCTTCATCATCCCAGGAAAAGAAAAAGTGTTCAACTTAAGATCCGTGTCAAACATCTTTGTTTCTCTCACAGTGCCATTGACATCCACCCCAGCTTCATCCTGACCACTCCATCACTACTACCACCCCAACCAAGTTGACACTATGCAATGTTACCTTTTTGCCCATATATCAAATCATATTGTGCCTGTTTTATGGGACTTTTCTCTACTAAGACATATATGTTATGGGTTCTTCAAGAGAGAGAGTAGTGCTTGGTTTAACTACTTTTTTGGTGTATATACAATGAGACAGAAATAATTGTGTGTTTATTTTGGAAACATATCACATTTTAACAATGATAACAAAAAAATAAAATAATGAAACAGATAAGTATTACATCCATAAAAGGTAAATTAGGATTATAAAGGAGAGTTGAAAAAAGCACAAACTGTGTTCACACAGAAAAAGAAAAAAATATTCTGTCATATATGTGGCATTAGTTTCACTCTATGGGAATTCAGCTTTATCTAGAAAGCCTAGTCCAGTGTTATGATTGGTTGATGTTAGCAATTTTTATGACTTGGTTTGTATGTGTTTTGAATGGTTAGGAAAAAGGTACATTGCTAGATTTGCCTGAGGATAAGGGTAGAAATAACATGGGTAATGAACCCAATTGTGAATCCTAGCCAACCCAGGGACAGTGGACAGTTATTTGATGTCCCTTGGAAGAAAATTTAAGAGTTGCAACTTTTTAAGTTTTATTTTTTCTTTTTAATTGACAGATGATAACTTATGCATTAATGAGTATAATGTGATAATTCAATACATGTGCACAATGGATAATGGTAAAATCAGTAATTTGCATTTCCATCTCCTTATACATTCATCATTTTTGCTTGGAACCTTTGAACTCCTCTCTTCTAAATCTTCATAAAATATATAATAGTTTGATGTGAACTATTTACCCTACTGTGCTACAGAACACCAGAACTTACTCCTTTGGTCTACCTATATTTTAATACTCATTATCTAAGATCCTCTTATCTCTCCTCCTCCATCCTTCCCAACCTCTAGTAATCCTGGTTCTACTTTTTTCTTCTTTAGGATCAACTTTAGCTCCTACATAACAGCTGTTGTTGTTGTTGTCAAGTGCCGTCGAGTCAGTATCTGACTCATAGCGACCCTACATACAACAGGGGAAGCACTATTGTCAGTGCTTCTCTGCTGTTCATAGGGTTTTCAATGGCAGATTGATTTTTGGGAGTGGGTTGCTGGGTCCGTCTCCCAACATTTCAGTTAGAACAGCAGTATTTGTTTCTCTGTGCCTTGTATATTCCACTTGCCATAGTATCCTCTAAGTTCATCAATTTTGCTGCAAATGACAAGATTTCATTACTTTTGTGGTCAAGTACTATTTTATTATACACTTATCCCTTCAGAGGCCAGCCCATTAATTAAATAATATTCATGTTAAGAATGCTTTTGGGAGTTGCAGCCCCTTAAAGAGTTTCTGAGTAACTTAAAAGAAACTTTCTTGTGTGTCTTGGTGGAATCAATCATCCTTCTTTTATCTTCAGGTTCTGAAGCAATTGAGAAGGGAACCAGCTAGAAATCAGTATCAGTTTGATTGCAGATGAAGATGGTTGAGAAAGGGTAGTTTAGACCTGTGGCAAAAATGAACACACGTATATGAAACTGTAGATCTCTCAGAAGAGACAAATGCAGATATTCTTTGAGAACACTCCTCTGAAAGAGCATTTTAAAAAATAGCTTTTTTTCTCATTTTCACCAATTAGAAAGTCCATTCCTCACCAGGAGTTATGAGCATAGGAAAAAGTGTGTACATTCTAATACTTTGTTTAAGGAAGAAGGAGTTCCTATTTTAGGGCCCAGAAGAATCCCTGCAAATGCTGTAAATAAAGACAAAGACTTAGTTAAGCAATAGAAACTTGAAAGACATTACAATCCTTATATAGGATGGATTCATAGGAGTAGGTAAAATGACACATAAGCCTAACTCCAAGGCATATTTTTTTAACTAAGATTTGTTGTTGTTGTTGTTGTTGTTCTTGTTCTTGTTGTTAGATGCCATCGAGTTGGTACCTAACCAACTCGATATCCTTAACTCATATCCTTACATACAACAGGGGAAACACTATTGTCAGTGATTCTCTGCTGTTCATAGGGTTTTCAATGGCAGGTTGATTTTTGGGAGTGGGTTGCCGAGTAAGTCTCCCAAAAACAAAGATATACAGACTTCAAATACTAATTTTCCATATTCTGACATATCACAACATTTTCAATCTGCCCAACCATCTGAGTTTTAGAATGAATAGGGAAAGAACTTTATCAGCAGAGACAAAAGAGCTGAACACAAGATCTTCATCTGTTGCTCTAGGTAGTACTCTATCCATCCTACCCTGGAAGACCCTTGGCATCTTGTCAAAGTTCCTTATAGATGGTAGGGCTTGGGTTTTATTGGTATGTCTGACATGGGAACCTCTCTTCTATTTAAGACCAATAGGTAAACACACTTAAAATTATACATTAACTCTGAAACATATTATTGCTTTTGTTTATTGTCCATGTCCTTACACTATAATGTAATTTCCATAAGGGTGGAGAGTTTATCTACTTTTTACTGGTGATTATCCTATGCTTAGAACCTGGTTGACATGAAGTGACTAAATGAAAGTCAAAGGTGAAGAAACTGTGAGACAGTGAGAGCATGTTACATCTGGCAGCCCTGTTTAGTAGATAAGAAAAGAGGGTACTGATAATATTTGTCAGTGCAGCAAGGTTGTGAGCTGAAATAGTGCAAAATCCCAGAGGAAGTATGATTTCAAATCCTCTGTGCTAGAATGCAGAACCTATAACACTTCTCTAATTATAATGGCCCCATGTTTGTCAGCTTATGGTGCTGTGGGGGCTTGCATATAGTTGTGATGCTATGCCACTGGTATTTCAGGTAACAGAAGGGCCATCCATGGTGGACAGGTTTCAAGCTGAGCTTCCAGACTAAGACAGACAAGGGAGAAGGACCTGGCAGCCCACTCTTGAAACAATCAGCTATCAAAAACCCTACGCACAGTGATGAAACACTGTCAAAAACAATGCTGGAAAATGAGCCCCTCTGGCTGGAAGACATTTAAGAAACAGCAGAGGAAGTGTTGCTTCCTCAAAGTAGAGTCAACCTTAATGATGTAAATGGAGTAAAGCCCCTCAGACCTCCTTTTGCTGATGTGGCATGATTCAAAATCAGTAAAAACGTAGTGACTGCAACGTTGAGCTCAAACATAAAAAGATTGTGTTCATGGCACAGTATCAGGTAGTGTTTTGTTCTTTTGTACATAGGGTCCTATAAGTCAGGTCCGTCTTGATGACACCTAATAACAACAAGAGAGCTTTAGAAACATAAACCAAGTGGATCAAAATTCCAGAAAACTCTTCAATGGTGGGCCTATGATGATCATTTTTTTCTCCATGGGAAAAGTCTCAATTTGGAATTCAGGACCAAGATCATGTCAAGTCCAGGAAAATGGATGCATTTGGGAAAAAAGAAACATAAACAAATCTTTTAGCAGTCATATGAGGCCTAGTAATTTACTAGAGATGTGAGAGGCCTCAGACAGTGACAGCACAGTAACAATGAGCAAACCAAGTATGCACACCAAATTTCTATATAAGGACTTTCATCAAAGAAAGAATAAGGACTCCTTATAAAAATGGCTGATTCCAGGACTAGATAGGGAAAATTAAAGATGAACCTTGAATATCATATTGTCCCTAAAAGTAAAGAAATTTTAGAAGAATGAAGGCAGCATGTTGAAATAACGTTGTTGTTGTTAGTGAAAATGTCTCCCAAAGACCACTCTGTACTCAAGAGCTCACATGAGAGATTTTAATAAGCAGAAGGACAGAGTGGCTGCCTTGGGAAGTGAGAACAGCAGCAAGGTACAACAATATGGCTCTTTATATGGGGGTAGAATGGAATTTTCCAGTTGAGGCAGATGTTAGGGGAATGGTTCCAGGTGGGGACCACAAACAGTGCCAGCCCCAGCCCCGCCACTTTTAAATCAGATTATGTCCAAAGGGGGTGAGCCTGGGGGCAGATGGGATAATAGATTAAGTAAGGTGGGGCAATACCAAGAAGCCAAGTTAAGTATTTGAAATAACCTTCCTCAAGGCAGAAACTTAACTCGTGAAATGGCGGCTGAAAACCAAGATGGCTGCACAGATGTTAACACAAAAACCCAACAGTTAGGTGCCGTTGAGTCGTGTGCGACTCATAGCAACCCTCATAGGGCTGATTGTTTCAATATTGACTTGGGAGTGGATTGCTGCATCCTTCTCCCATTTTGGGGGTGCTGGGAATCGAACCCGGGACCTCTGAGACTGCAAAGCAGCACTTTACCAACTGAGCTTAAATCCCAGCCCCATGAAATGACGTAGGAAGCAGTTTTAAAAGGATTCAACTAGTCAAATACAGGACAATTTGACCATCAGCATAAATGACCATAGTGGAGTAGGTGTGTAACTCAATGGAAGGCCATTGTCATGGTTTAAATAAAAGAAGTCCCCCCAAAGTGCTTTAATGTTCAGTCCTCAGCTGGCAGTGCTGTCCTGGAACATCATGAAACTTTTGGAGGTGACAGCCTTGCTTTGTAGCTCCCCGAGGTGCACCTTTGGATATTCTTACTCCAGATTTGTAGCTCCACACTCTCTCTCTGCTTCCTGCTCACAAAGATGCAACATCATCTGTTATGGGGCCTGCCTTCTGCTGCTGCGATGCCAGCCCATTGCCTTTATGACCTGATCTACTTACTGTGAGACCTCAACAAATCTTCCTCCATAGGTTGGTTTTGGTTGGTTTTCTGCTATAGCAACGACAGCCAACTAATACAGAACATTGCTACCAAGAATGGAGTCACTGTGCAGAAACTTCACCAAGTTGTTCTTAGAATTTGTTTGCAGAAGGAGATTAAAAGAGTTTGGAGATGTGAGAAAAAGAAGCCCTGGAGGGCTTAAGGGGTGGGTCTTGTGAGAGAAAGGAAAACCAAAACATCTCCACCTATAGTAATATGGATAGGGCTCACATGGTTTCAGAGAAAAATAAGGGCTGGGATTTAGCTCAGTGGGTAGAGCGCTGCGCTGCAGTCTCTGAGGACCCGAGTTCAATTCGCAGCACCACAAAAATCGGAGAAGGGCCTGGCAATCCACTCCCAAGGCAATCCAGAAGCACTCAGCCATTGAAAACCCTATGAGGGTCGCTATGAGTCGGATACCGACTCGACGGCACCTAACAACAACAACAACAACATTGAGCACTGGACTAGAGACCATTTCTGGTACATTCTGGAAAAAATCTTGTGTATATTCTGCCCTTGTCCTAAAGACTTGAGGGAGGCTGCATTTAAAAGTAATAGATTAATTAACTTGGTGGAGGAAATATCAAAAAGGCCTAAGGTTCAGGCTGCACGTTGGTTGCTGCATGTGGCATTCAGCCAGGTATATAATGAGAAAATAGAGCAAAAGTCACAGCAGGAAAATGTGGAAAATGTGCAGTTTAAATAGATAAAAAGCCATTGCAGCGAAGGCTTTTCTAAAGTTACTGAGAACAGGGTCAGTTCAGGCAGGGAGGCCATAATTGTTAAAGAGAAAAGCACCATAAAAAAGACAAATAAAAATGGACTGGAGGCAGAAAAGGAGCCTGCCAGACTCCTCCCATCTAAGGCCCAAGGGGTGAAACAAAGAAATCGTTTGAAAAAGGAGCATCTGAAAAGCAAGTATCTCTGGGAAGTCCTACTGAAAAGAGGTCATCCAGGAAAAAACTTTCCTCAGCCTGGGCTTACAGAGAATCCCTACTACAGCCATGGTCCAAAAGGGTCCAGTTATCTCTTGAGCTAGCAGCAACTCTTGGCAATGTCCACATGGTGCTGATTTCACAGGCATGCAAAACAAAAGATTTAAGAGGTTATGAAGGCTACCATCAAGGTTCCAGAAGATAGCCTGTAAAGCCAGGAAATGTGTACTAAGGTCGAGTGCCCTGAGGAGAGCCCCTGAAGGGCTGAGATGCGTGAAGCTTTGAGGGTGGTACCTAAGCAGCAATGAAGAACCCAAGATATTGGAGATGCCAGCAATGTGAAGCATCTGCCATGGGAAGCTCCTGGCAAAAAGTGAAGCCATCCTAAGAGGGCTGTTTCTTCAGAGGAGCCACATATTCTTCTTCAAGCTCAAATGATACCAGACGCTAGATCATATTTTGTGTGCCAGATCCTAGACTTGAACCAACAGGTTACTTTTGTTTTGTTCTGTTTTTGTCTAGAAGACTATTGGTCTTCCTATGAACCAATTTTTCCTTTTTGTGCCCAGATTCCTCCCTTTTAGAATGGGAATGTTTACTCTCTGCCATTACATGTTATAAATATGTAATCTGTTTTTTTGTTTTGTTTTGTTTTTTGTCTTCAGTTGCTCACAGCTAAGTTTACCTTGAGTCTCACTGGAGAGTTGGGATTTTGACTTTTAAACAAGTTTGAGACTGTTAAGACTTTAGGGACCCTTGAAGATGGACTATGTGCATTCTGCATTATGAGATAGCCATTGACCTTTGGAGGCCAGGGATGGAGAATCATGATTAAAATATAAAATGTCCCCCAAAGGTCATGGGCTTTATATTCATTCCTGAGCTGGTGGATTATCTTGAGAGGTCATGAAACTTTTGGAGGTGGGATTCTTGCTCTGTGGAAGTAACTTCCTGGGAGTGGGCCTTTGGAGGTTTTTTCCCCCAGACCTGCAGCCCATGTCTCTATCTGTCTTATGCTCTGTGATGCTGTGAGGTTGTCTACTATGGACTCTGCCTCCTGCTTCTGCCATGCCTGGCCTACTGCCATTATGGACTGATCCTCTAAGTGTGAGCTCCCAGGATACCTTTTTCTGTATAAGTTTGCTTAGGTTGGTTTTTCTGCTCCAGAAATGATAGCTGACTAATACAGGCATCCACATAACATGAGGGAGGCCCTGGGTTTGATCCCCAACATTGGGGGAAAAAAGAATAAATGATAATAATAGATGACAACACAAGGAAAATAGGAATCCAAATTGAGGATGATCCAACAGAAAACAACAACTGTACTTTTAAAGCTATCAAGGTCTTGAAAAATGATAAGACTGAAGATGTGTTACAATTAAGAGAATGAAAAAATAGGACAATGAAATGTAACATGATCCTGCATTGTATCCTGAATAAAAAGGAAAAATTAGACATTTGGGGGCCTATTGGCAAATTTTGAATAAGGATAGTAGATGGGCTAGTAATGTACAGTGGTTTGGATGGGTAGAATTTATCAATGCCTGTGATCTGCTTTTAAAAGTTCAGTGATGACTATACAAGTGAATGTCTGTCTGGAGAAATATATATGCAAATACTTAGGAGTGATAAGGCTATCATATAATTGAACATACACACATATCTGTCTATCCATTACAATATTTTATAGATATGTAGCAAATATGATATCATTAACTGGGGAATCTGAACAAAAAGAATGTGGGAGTTCATTCTAATGTTCCTGAGATTTTTCTGTAAAGTTAAAATTATTTCAAAATTTAAATTTAAAACTCAATGTGTGAGTTTAACTGTATTATTGGACACTGCTAAATATGGGACTTGTGAACTGAAAACATGTCAGTTTGTTGTTAGGTGCCACCAAGTGTGGTCCAACTCATAGTGACCCTATGTACAATAGAATGAAACATTCTCTGACACAGTGGCAAACAGACCATCTTTTTTATGTTTAAGCCCATTGTTGCAGACACTGTGTCAATCCATCTAGTTGAGGGTCTTCCTTTTTAAAGTTGACCCCCCACTCTCCCAAACATGATGTCCTTCTCCAGGGTTGGTCCCTCTGACAACACTTCTAAACTACCTAAGACACACTTTACCCATCCTTGCTTCCAAGCAACACTGTGGTTGCACTACTTCTAGGACAGATCTGATGATTCTTTTGGCAGTCTGTGGTATATTTAATATTCATCTCCAGAACCATAATCCAAAAGCATCAATTCTTCTCCTGTCTCCCTTACTCAATATCCAGCTTTCACAACCATATGATGTGACTGAAAATACCATGACATGAGTTTGGCGCACCTGTGTCTTCAATGTGACATCTTTACTTTTCAACACTTTAAAGAGGTCTTTTGCAAAAGCATTTCCTGATGCAATGGATCTTTTGATTTCTTGACTGCTGCTTTTGTGAGTGTTGATTGTACAACCAAGTAAAGCAAAATCTTGGAGAGCCTCAATCTTTTCTCCATTTATCATGGAGTTGCATGCTGACCCAGTTGTAAGAACTTCTGTTTTCTTGATATTGAGCCACAATCCATACTGAGGGCTGTGTTCTTTGATCTTCATCAGTAAATGTTTCAAATCCACTTCACTTTCAGCAAGCAGAATTGTCTCATCTGCATAACAGGTTGTTAATGAATCTTCCTCCAATCATGATACTGTGTTCTTCTTCATAAAGTCCAGATTCTTGATTATTTGCTCAGCATAGAGATTAAAGAGGTACAGTGACACACACCTTTCTTGACTTTAAACCAGGCTGTTTTTCCTTGTTCTGTTTGAAGGACTACTTCCTGATCCATGTATAGATTCCTCACTAGTACAATTAAGTTCTCTTGTATTCCCATTCTTTACAATGTTATCCATAATTTGTTCTGATCCACACAGTCCAATGCCTTTGCACAGTCAATAAAACATAGATGAACATCTTTCTGGTTCTCTGTTTACCACCAATATCCATCTGACATCAGCAATCATGTCCCTCATTCCCTGCCCTCTTCTGAATTCAGCTTGATTTTCTGACAGTTCCCTGTCCATATACTGCTGCAGTCACTTTTGAATGATCTTTAGTAAAATTTTGCTTGTGTGTGATATTAATGATATTGTTCAGTAGTTTCCATTCAGTTGGATCCTGTTTTTTAGGAATAGGCACAAATATGTATCTTTTCCCGTCAGTTGGCCAGGTAGCTGTTTTCTAAATCTGTTGGCATAAACGTGTTAGCACCTCCAGTGCTGCATCTGTTTGTTGAAACATCTCTATTGGTATTCCATCAATTCCTGGACAGTTATGTTTCACCAATTCCTTCAAGGCAGCTTCTACTTTGTCCTTTAATACCGCTGGTTCCTCTTCATATGCACCCTCTTGAAATGGCTGGGCATCTACCAATTCTGTTTGGTGTAATGACTCTGTGTATTCCTTCCATCTTCTTTTTATGTTTCCCGCATCATTTAATACTTTCCCTGTAGAATCCTTCACTAGCACTACCTGAAGCTTGAATTTTTTCTTCAGTTCCTTAAGCTTGAGAAAAACAATGTGTTCTTCACTTTTAGTTTTTTATCTCCAGGTCTTTGCATATGTCATTATATTTGATTTTGTCTTCTCGAGCTGCCCTTTGAAATCTTCTGTTTAATTCCTTATATTTATCATGTCTTCCTTTTACTTTAGCTAGTCAACATGCATGGGCAAGTTTCAGAGTGTCTTTAACATGTAATTTGATCTTTTCTTTTTTTTCTGCCTTCTTAGTAACCTTTTGCTTTCTTCATGAATGATGCCTTTGATGTCATGCCTCAACTCATCTGGTCTTTAATCATTGGTGTCTAGCACATCAAACCTGTTCTTGCAGTGGTCTCTGTACTAAAGTGGGATATACTCAAGGTCATACCTTGGCTCTTGTACTCTTTTTTTATTTTCTTCAGTTTCAGTTTAAACTTGCATATGAGCAGTTGACGGACTGATCCATAATCAGTACCTGGTCTTGTTTTGACATTTGATGTTGAGTTTTTCGTCATCTCTTTCCACATATGTAGTGAATTTAGTTCCTGGATGTTCCATCTGGTGACTCCCATGTGTGTAGTTGCTGTTTATGTTGGTGGGAAAATGTATTTTCAATGAAAAGAGCATTGGTCTGACAAGATTCTGTCATCTGGTATTATTCTATCACTGACAGCGTTGTACTTCAGGACAGATCTTGAGATGTCTTTTAAAATGATGAACGCAACCCCATTTCTCTTTAATTTGTCATTTCCAGTATATGATTCAAAATGGCAGTCCATTTTATCTCACTGATGCCTAGAATGTCGATGTTTATACATTCCATAGGGAGTAGGACCTGGCGAGCCACTCCCAAAACAACTAGCCATTGAAAACCCTATGGATAGCAAAGAAACACTGTCAGATATAGTGCCTGAAAATGAGGCCCCCAGGTTGGAAGGCACTCAAAAGACTACTGGAGAAGAGTTGCCTCCTCCAAGTAGAGTATACCGTGATGAGGGAAATGGAGTAAAACCCCAGGGTGCTCAACGTGATGATGTGACACGACTCAAAATGAGGAGGAACAACTGTAAACATCCATTAATAATTGGAACATGGAATGTACATAGTATGAATCTAGGCAAATTAGAAATTGTTAAAAGAGAAATGGATCGCATAAACATTGACATTCTAGGCATCAGTGAGCTAAAATGGACCAGCATAGGCCATTTTGAGTCAGACAGTCATATGGTCTACTATGCTGGGATGATAAACTAAAGAGAAATGGGGTTGCATTCATCATCAAAAAAGACATTTCAAGATCTGTCATGAAATACAATGTTGTCAGTGATAGAATAATATCCATACGCCTACAAGGAAGGCCAGTTAATATGACTATTATTCAAATTTATGCACCC
>VMDO01031880.1:0-19591 GCA_007922755.1 Pedetes capensis
GTCTCTTCATCTTTGTTCAGCTGGAGAGGAGGGGTCTTCCACAGCTCAGTTCTCTTAGAATTTTTCCCTTGAGGTATCCAGTCAGTTCTCATGAATTCAACTCTCTCACCTCTGTGATTTCTACTTCCTATCTCTACTTTCAGCCTTTCACCTAAATTCCAGGTCCCTGGAGCACATTTATACAGACATTGTTGTAGCTCATCTCCAAGAATGCTGCATCAATTCCTCTCTCTACTGGGAGGTGGGGCCTAGCCCTTCACCCCTTGAATCTTGGCTGATGTGTGACTGTTTTGACCAACCGAGTATACAGATGTTACACTGTGATGCTTCCATGGCTAGGTTTTAAGAAGCCTTATGGCTTCCACCTATGTCTCTTGGAATGCTAATTCTCGGAGAAACCAGTCCTTGGGGAAGGCAGCCATCATGAAAGAAACCCAACTACCCTAACACCACTGCGTTGTCACAAAGACCAAGCTAGCAAACAAGGAGAAGCCATACACAGAGAGAAAAATGCCCACCAGTCCCCAAATGTCCAGGACATCACAGCCCAGGCTCCGGGGTCCAGAGTAAAGAAGCCAGATGATAACTCCAGCCTCAGAGGGCATCTATCTACAACTATATGAGGAATCCCCACTGAGAACTACCTAGCTGAGCTCAAGACCATGGACGAGTGAGAGGTAATAATAAGTGGTTGCTTAAGCTGCAAAGTTTCAGGGTTTGCATAACTGCTCAGTGGACACTCTCTAGATGTGCAGCAACTTGCAAGGCACCAGGAATAAGCAACAAATGAGACAGACCTGTTTTCATGGCCAGATAGGTTTTGAACCAAACATTGATCAACCATTTCAAGCCTGTAACACCTTCTCCCTGCACTCATTAGAAGCTGGTGACTTTCTCAATTTTAACTGAGAACACGGAAATAGTCAGAGAGGAACTCCCTCCTTGACCTGGCACATAGTCTCCCAATCTACTGGCAGCTACAGAGAGTTCTCCACCTTCTGTCTTGTTTCTCTGGCTGGACTGTCCCCAAAGGATTCCCCATTCACTTGAGCTCTGGACCCCATCTCCTTCCCAATGACTTCTTCGTAACTCTTATCAGAGAGTAAACATGCTCCCGATGATCTCAGCCGGGCCCTGGGCTTGAGGTACCAACGCTGGGCCAGTGGCCCAAGAATCTGTGTTACCAGCACCACAATATTGTATATATTCAGCCATCTACTTGGCCCCTTGCTAGGTTTGGACAGGGTTTGTCCCCAGGTTTCATGCACTGAAGGCCTGGTCTCCAATTTAATGATGTTGGAGGTGTAGAAGCTTTAGAGGTGGGGCCTGCTGGGAGGTAATTCAGTCACAGGGGCTGCACTCTCAGAAAGAATTAATACTCATCTCTCAGGAATGGGTTAGGTGTCTTAGGACTGGTTACTCCGAGAGCTGGTTGTTCTAAAGCAAGCTCACGGCACATGTTTGTTCTCTTCATTGCCTGACACTTCCATTCTACCACACATTCCTGCTACGGGATGCCATCTGCCATGTTGTGATATAGCCAGAAGGTCTTCACCAGAGGACAACCAGATGGCCACCCAATCTTGGGCTTTCAGCCACCAAAAAAGCTAAATAAAATTCTTTCCTTTATAAAGTACACAGCCTCAGGTCTTTTGTTAAGGCAACACAAAGCAGCCTACGACATACTTAGATATCTCAAATTTATCACAATCCAAACAGAACTCCAGGTCTTTCACCCGCATCCTACTTCTCTCGCATTCTTTTCTATCCCAATAAATGGCCTCCTCACCAATTCTCATTCTTAAAATAGAGACCTTTTCCTTGGTTTATTTCCTTTTCTCACCACCAGGTCCAACTCAGTAGGTAGCCCCACTGACTCTGCCTTCACAAGGTTTTTTCCGTAGTGAGGGTTGGACCCAGGCCCTTGCACATGCTAGGCAAACCCTCTATCACTGGACCACACACTATGTCCCTTTTTATGTTTTACTCTGAGGCTCTCGCTAACTTGTACGGGCTGCCTCTGACCTCAAATTCCTAATCCTCCTGCCTGTTTCCCGAGTCTCTGGGATTATAGGCGTGTGCTACGGTGCCTGTCTCAAAACACATCTTGAATCCACAGTCTCCTCAGCTACAGCAAGTCTGCCCTGGTCCCAGCCACATCCTCTGACTAGCGTGCTGATTTTAAGCCTCGGAACTCGCCTGCCTGCCTCCCCTCTGACCCACACAGCCTGAGCCCCTTCTTAGGGTGGCTCAGTGAAAACACTAATTCAACATCCAAAGGGCATCGGAAAGGATTCTGAAACTCTAGTGAGGTGTTGCAAAAAGGCCTAAAACAAGATGCAGTGCATGACTCCCAGCAACTTGCCCTAAAATCCCTCCTTAGCCATCCGTGCCCATCTCCACAGCAGCCACTCAGAAATCCCTCCTGGCCCGGTTCCCACTGGCTCTCACAGGCTTTCCTCAGAAACTCCTCCACGGTTGGCTGCCTCCTCCTCCCATCCCCACTTCTGCTCAGCCCTTCACTTAGGAGACACACTTAGCTTTTCTAGGCCTCTTTCAATTCATCTTTTATTACAAGCAGCAACACAAAGCCAGGCTCCAAGACCCCCTCTAAGGAAGGAGGAGGCTGCAAATATTTGCTATCACGTATTTTTTTCTGTTACCTGGTCACAAATTCTCCCTAGGAAAAGCTTTGTTGTCCTCTGAAGAGAGGACATCACACCATTCAGGTCATCTTTCAAAATTCATAGCCCACCCCAGCGGTCCTCCCCCAGCCCTTCTCCCCTGTTGGCTGAAACAGATTCTTCTCTGACCTCGGTCATGGTAGGGGCTGGAGTGAGGGGAGGGGAGGTCACTGGTGAGCACTCCATCCTCCAGAGTTTCTTCTAGAACAGTGACTTTTGAACTTTTGCTGAGACTAACTGTAAGAAATATATTTTGCATTGCAGCTAAGTGCATTCCATCCAAACACACACAACTGAAACAAAAGCTTAATAAAATAATACTTAACCGTCTCTGGTATTTTCTGTTCTACGTATGTCATTTAAAGATGGCACCGATCACCTTTTAGTATTGCATATCTAAGTATTTGCTTAGCACCTTCTATAATCAAGCTTAATACCATATTCACTATATGGAAGAAATGCATAAGGAATCCAAATCATTTTTATATAGAAGGTACTGAAGAGTGAGTTTGGAATGGAGAGGTTATAAATTGATAATAGATACACATTAAAAACACACAGAAAATGTGATCCAAAACCAAGAGCAAAAGCCATCAATAGAAACTACCTATAAGACTAAATGTTGGGATTAGTAGACAGGGAGTAATAGCTATTATAAATATGTGTAAGGACTTCAAGAAAAAGTTATCATAATGATTGAATAGATGGGAAGTAATGCACTATTTAAAAGAACTAAGTGGAAGTTCTAGCTTTAGAAATTAAATATCAGAAATGAAAAAGTTACTTAATAGCACATTGGAAATAGAGAGGAAAGTGTAAACAAAAGTGAAGACAGACAAATAGAGTGATCAAACCTGACGAATGAGAGGAGAAAAGAAAAACAATAAAGAGCCTCAGTGACCTACGGACAACATCAGAGGGTCCAACACATACATAATTAGAGTCTCAAGAGGAAAGAAGATAGAGAACAGGGCATTAAGAACACATTTAAAGAAACAGTCATTAAAACATCAGTGTAGAGATTCAGAGTTTCATAAAAGTCCAAGCAGCCAGATACAAAGAAAATCATAACAAGAAACATTATAATCAAACTGATGAAAACTAAAGATAAAGAAAAAAACCTTGAAATCAGCTAAGAAAAAACACCTGTTGTACATAGGCAAGAAAGACCACAAATGACAGCTTACTGCTTATCAGAAGAAAAAAAAATGGAGGCCAAAAGACAATGGAGTGACTTTGTTTGGTTTTTTGAGTACTGGGGATTTAAGCCCAGGGTTTTGTACATGCTAGTCAAGTACTCTACTACTGCTCTGTATTCCCACCTCCTTTATTTTTAAATTTTGAGACAGGATTTCGCTAAATTGTGTAGCCTGGCTCTGGTCTCAAACTTGAAATCCTCCTGCCTCAGCCTCCCAAATAACAGATTAACAATATGTTTAATGTGCTAAAAAAATAAATAAAACTGTCAATACAGACATTTTCAAGTAAACAAAAGCTGAGAGAATTTGTCACCAATATACTTACAACACAAGGAAAATTAAAGGTTGTTCTGGCTAAAGGGAAGAAGCACCATATAAAAATTTAATCTGTAGGAAAGAATTAAGAACACCATAAATAATATTTGGATAACTATAGAAGACTTTTGCTTCTTTTAATTTATTTAAAAGTCGGTTGTGGTTTGTATCTTAAATCTCTCTCAAACACTCATGTACTGAACTCTTGGTCCTCAATGCAAACAGTGCTCAGAGGTGGATCCTTTGAGAGGCGACTGCATCATGAAGACTGTGACCTCATCAATGGATTCATAACCCAAGCAGTCAGATACAAAGTCCAAGCAGCCAGATACAAAGAAAATCATAATAAGAAGGTAGGCAGGAAGTAGGGGGAAACTTTAGGGGGCAGGGCCTCATCTTGACTGTCACCTTGATTGGATTGAGAAGCTTCAAGGAGATTAGTAAAGCCCACACCTGCGTGTGTCTGTGAGAGTGGTACCAGAGGGGATTAGCTAAGGGAGGAAGGCTTGTCCTGAATGTTGGTGGCACCATTCTACAGGCTGGGGTCCAGATGGGACTCAAGGGGAAACCAGAGCAAGCCAGCTAGTGCAGGCATTCCCTCTCTCCGCTTCCTGGCCACCGTGATGTGATCCTCTCTGCTCCCCTACACTCTCCCTGCCATGATGGTCTGAAACCTCTGAAACCATGAGCCAAAATAAGTAATTCCTCCCTTAAGTTTTCTATGAAGATATCTTTCATAGCAATGAAAAGTCTGACTAACAAGAGGCCTAGCTGGAGGAAGTAAGTCATTAGAAACATGGACATATTAAATGGGCATATTTTGTGCCTGACTCCTTCACTCCCCCCTCTCTCCCTCCCTCCAGCACCTCTCTCCTCTTCCCAGCAGCCATTAGGTGAGCAGCTTTGCTCCACCACGCACTTCCCACCCACGTTCTGCTTCACCATGGGCCTAGAAACAATGAGCCAAGTACCCATGAACTAAAGCCTCTGAAACTATGCGCCAAAATCAAGCATTCCTCCTTTAGTTTTCTCTGGAATTTTGCCAGTCATAGAAAGCTGACAACTAACTGTTTAAAGCAAAATTAACAACACCGTATTGTGGAATGTATAATCTACGTAAGGGTAAAATACAGGGACAATAACAGCACAAAGTAGTACAATATTAACTATAAGTAGACTCTGATGAGTTAAGATGCAGATGGTAATTCTAAGAGCAGCCAGTAACAAAAGACAAATAGATATGTCTAAAAAATGGAGTGATCTAAACAGAAAGGTCTCATATATTTAACTCAAAAGGAGGCAGAAAGTAAGGTGGGAGAGACTAACAAAAATAAGAGATACACTGTTGTAACTGTTGAGACTGTTCAAAGCTAATGAAATATCGATGAAGACCTAAGATTTTGGAATTGTCACCATTAAAGTGGGCATAATTAATGCAGAAAGAAATCAGACTTCCCAGGATGTTCATCTGAGGAGCAGCAACCACAGCATCCCCTTGGAGCTTGTTAGAAATGCAGACTGTCGGGCCCCACCAGAATCAGAATCAACAAGATCCTCAGTTGACTCTTACACAAATTAAAGTTTGAGAAGCATTGTTGTAGAATTTCTACTTTCCATTTGTTCCTATAGTTTGTTTTGAATATATCATATTAATAATTTGAGATTTGGGTTATATTAGGTCTTTTTAGAGTGACACGTTTCTCTGAAAATGTGACTAAATTTGCAGTGTTACTGTATCCCAAGGACAAAGTTTTCTAGTCAAAAGTCACTTCTGGTTTTATAAAGAAAGTAAGTCAGTGTGAGAGGAATTGCCAGGTAGGTCTTATGGCCAATGTCTCTGGCATTTCCCAGTTTTATTACAGGAGGAATATATGTTTTAAAATGAACATTTCCGAATCATTAGAATTCAAAATTTCATCACTTTTCACTGTTCACTATAGCTTAGCATGAAGAGGAGAAATGAAAAATGAAAACAGGTCTCTGATTCATGCTCTATTGCAATGAAGCCACAGCTCACTGACTTTTAAAATAGAACATTTCAAGACCAAATATTTTATTTGGATGTATTTGAAGAGCTAAAATATTTCTATTGAAACTTCCTGTGAGAAAACATTGTAGATATGAAACATCTGCTTTTGGTCATTCCTAGCTAAACACTAATATCTGCACGTGGGAGGGAGACCCGTGGCAATATTGTGCTAACTACAGTGTTTCCATGATGAAGTATTCCTGAAGGATTGAGCAGACGTATTCACCCCATTACCATGGCTAAACATTCCCAACATATTTGGGAATATGTATATCTGCAAACATATAAAGCTGACTTTCTCACTTCCTCCTTCTCCTTTTAGGACACAGTGGTTGGGGAAGAGAGTAGATGGAGGTTGGACATAGCTACGGAACTATTCTTGGGGCTCAAGATCATGGGTAGAGTGCCTGGGAAGAGTCAGGAGAGACAGGAGAATGGGACCTCGTATCTTCCAGGAGGGCTCCCTACCATCAGTGATTCTTCCATGGCCCTCTTGCTCAAAGTGATAGTGACCAAAACCTGTCATTTGGCTTTGGCCAAACATGGTCCCTATGTTTTGCAGAGCAGAGGGTGGAAAAGTTACACCCTCTAGACTAACTTTCCTCGCGCAGGGTACTAGAATTCAAGGCCTCATGATCAAACTCTTAGATTTTTAATCTGAGCTGCACAGTTGCAACCGCACGGTTGGGGAGATTTAGACTCTGCTGACGCCCAAGCCTCACCCTCAGACATTCTGACTCAGTGGTTCTGGGGTACGACCCGGGCACTGCGCTGATTAAAAGGCCCCCTGGGGACCAATGTGCAGTCATTGGTTACTGTGCCATGACCCTGGGGCTTTCTTCCTTCTTCCACAAGACACCCCCTCCTCCCTGATTGGGCTTCTCAGATCATCCCATTCCTTCCCTCTCGCCTCTGCTTCCTTCCAAGACTGAAACTTCTGCCCATGGTGACTGAGTTTCCAGTCTCTTGGGTCTCAGAAATTGTTGCAAACTGAACTGTGCTTCCCAAGATTCACATGTTGAGAAGCCCTAATATCCAGCATGTGATGCTACTTAGAGATGATAGCGTCTTTGGAGAGGTAATTAATGTAAAATGAAGTCATGTGAATTGACCTAAACCAACATAGGAGGTACCCTTGTAAGAAGAGGAGATCAATGAGTACCAAGTTATGGTTAGATAGGAGCTATCTTGTGCTATTGCACAAGAAAAGATTTTGAATGTTTTCAACATAAAGAAACGATAAAAGCCACCTTGGCGGTACATACCTGGTAAATCAAGCACTTGGGAGAGGGAGGAAGGAGGGTCATGAGTTTAAGGCCAGCCTGGGCTACATAGGAGACTTTGTCTTAAAATAAACAAATAAAAGTTTGAGATGTTCATATGTTTAACCTGACTTGAAAATTACTCAAATGTGTACATGATATAGTAAAACATTACATTAATATGTATAATTTTATGTTCATATGTAATAGTTAAAATTTTAATTTTTTTGCTGGGCTCAGTGCCATATGCCTGTAATGTGAGCAACTTGGAAGGCTGAGGCAGGAAGGATCACAAGTTCGATGCCAGAGGCAGCCTGCATAACTTAATGAGATCCTGATTCCAAAAAGGTAAAAAAAAAAAAAAAGGCAGGAGATGAGGGCTCAGCCTAGTGGTAGAGCACTTGAAAAGTATTTGTGAGGCCCTGGGTTCAGTCCTTTAGTACCACAAAAAATAAACTAATAATAGTAATATACTTTTTTTAATTTCAAAAGGAAGGGATTAAGACACAAATAGGCATAGATGAAAAGCCACATATGGACAGAATATGGTCACATACAAGCCAAGGAGAGTGGCCTCAAAAGAAATCAACCCTGTCAACACCTTGTCTCAGACTTTTGGCCTCTAGATTGCAAAAAAAAAGTGAATCTCTATTGTTTAAGCTTCATAGTGTGTGGTATAAGATCTGGCAGTCTGAGCAGACCAAGGCAGAAATGTTCTTAGTATACAAGACAGTTGTGAATCATGGTCCTTCTCTCCCGAAGAGTGAGTCCCTCGGCCCCTGGACTGATTAGCCTTTCATAGCCAAGAGGCACTTGCACAGAGAGGAGCTACTCACAAAGACAAACTGGTGTCAATGGACAGAATGTTTAGGCAACTGATGTAAGAATGGATTAAATTCCTCTACTGCAATTTCAGACGATACGATGAATATTTTGAACACTTTAACACCTTAAGTAGCATACAAAACACACAAGTTTGACCCCCACGTTCACTGAGGTTTTTAATTTGTGATCAGTTTTTGGTTGAGGCACAAAATCCAGTTTTTTCTCCCTGAGTGACTCAAACTCAGGCCAGGAGTTACAATGCTCTTTTTTTCTTGTTAATCTTCCCTGTTAGGACATTAAAACTTTTAAGTTTATTCCTTTCTGCAGATTTTTATCCTCTTGTGGTACTGACAGGTTGGACCCAGGACCCCACACACACTTTGCAAGCTCTCTACCATTGAGGTGTACCCCCAGCTGGTTTTTTTACTTTTTATTTTCAGTCAGGGTCTCACTGAGTTAAGCAGACTGATTGTGGCCTCAAATTTGTGATCCTCCTGCCTCCACCTCCCAAATCACTGGGATTATAGGCATGAGCCACTGCGCCTGACCTTTCTTTAGATCTTAGGTTGTCTCTAGAACTGAGCATTTGCCTCCAGCTATAATACGTTTTTAAACCTCAGTTGGCCAAAATCATGTAACACATTGCCTACACTGAGACGCCTGCAGCTGTAGCCCTGTGGCATCCGATCCCATCAGATCTCGGAAGCTAAGCAGGGTCGGGCCTGGTTAGTACCTGGATGGGAGACCGCCTGGGAACACCAGAAGCTGTAGGCTTGGGAGAAGGACCTGGCAACCCCCTCCCAAAAATCAATCTGCCATTGAAAACCTTATGAACAGCAGAGAAGCACTGACAATAGTGTTTCCCCTGTTGTACAGAAGGTCGCTATGAGTCGGATACCGACTCGATGGCACCTAACAACAACAACATATTGAGACAGTCTACAGCCATTGCATCCTGGCATCCGCTCCTGCCTGATTTTGGAAGCTAAGCAGGGTCGGCCTGGTTACTTCTTGGATGGGAGACGGCCTGGGAACACCAGATGCTGCAGGCTACGGAGAAGGACTCAGCAACCCACTCTCGAAACAATCTGCATACGTGAGTTCAAGCCTCCTTTGGTCAGCTGCATCAGTACCAACTCTTGGAGCCCTGGCTTCTTTCATGTATCATAACGAATTTGAGATGCATTGCTGTTGAATATATCAAAATATGGCCCCTTTTATTGCTGAATGGCGGTTGTTGTTGTTGTTAGGTGCCGTTGAGTTGTTCCCAACTCATAGTGACCCTCTTGGCTTATGAGCTACTGTTTTCTTATTGAAGTTTATAAAGTCTGAAGCTCATACAGTTGGAATGAGCAATTTGTTAGGTGTATGCTTTACAGTACATTTTGTTATTCCATGGACCGCCTATAAGCTTATGTTCTCTCCATGGCTTTGAAAACCAAACTTCAATCCCATCCATTCCTTAAGATCTAACAGTAGAGTCTTTTCTATTCTTTTACTTTCTTATACTTCCAAACTCCATCAATTATCTCCATCTCTGCTCTTCTGGAGTGCTTACTGTTGCTGTCGTTGTTAGCTGCTTCTGA
This sequence comes from Pedetes capensis, assembly GCA_007922755.1. Classification (NCBI taxonomy): domain Eukaryota; kingdom Metazoa; phylum Chordata; class Mammalia; order Rodentia; family Pedetidae; genus Pedetes; species Pedetes capensis. The sequence continues at coordinate 9,901 of VMDO01031880.1, forward strand.
GTTGTGTCCAATTCATAGTGACCCTATGTACAATGGAACGAAACACTACCCAACACCGTGCTGTGCACATTATTTTTTTATGTGTGAGCCTGTTGTTGCAACCACTGTGTTTCTTCTCATTTTGAGTCATGTCACATCAGCAAAAGGAGGTCTCAGAGGCTTTACTTCATTCCCATCACTAAGGTCGACTCTACTCTGAGGAGGCAGCTCCTCCCCAGTAGTCTTCTGAATGGCGTCCAGCCTGGGAAGCTCATTTTCCGGCACTATATTTGACAGTGCTTCTCTGCTATTCATAGGGTTTCAATGGGTAATTGTTTCGGGAGTGGGCTGCCGGGTCCTTCTCCCTCGTCTGTCTTAGTCTGGAAGCTCAGCTGAAACCTGTCCACCAAGGGTAGCCCTACTGGTATCTGAAATACTGGTGACATAGTTTTCAGCATCACAGCAGCAGGCAAGCCCCTACAGCACAACAAGCTGACGCACATGTAGGGGTCTAGAATGCTTACCATCCATTTTTATGATGTGATGGTAATGCAATTAGGTTTGTCTTTAATACATCCTCCAGCCAGACCACTTTACTTAAGTCCTTTGTATGCATTACTACCCTGCCTCAAGATGGCAAGAGCCTTCTTTTAGGTTATTGTTAGTTACACTCACATGTAAGCTGCAGCAAGAGTCCAGTACTTGTTATGTGATTTGAAAAAAGTTAATACCACAAGGGATACACTGTCCACTAAGAAGAACTGACACCAAATATTGTTCAAATTAAATGGATTTTGTTAAGGAGGTCTTAAAAGCAGAGCTACAGGAGTCATCAAATGAGTCTAATCTTTACAACATAAAAGGCTTTTGACATAGAGGTGGTAAATTTAACTTACTGTTGTTTTGAAGTGGGGTCTTGCTATCTAGCCCAGGCTGGTCTCAAACTCTCAATCCTCCTACCTCAGCCTCCCAAATGCTGGGATTATAGACACATGCCATTCCTTGCTTCCTACTCTCATTTTTTTTAAAAGAATACTTTTGTTCTGCTATTGATCTCTTTGGTCAACATATATTCATTCATATCATGAGTCTGGGTCAGCCAGAAATGGCAAGGCAGCAAGGCACTGGCATGCTCTTTCAAAGCCCTGCTACGCGCACAATCACCAACCTAAGGTAAGTTTCTTAGTAAGGATGGGGGTACTGCAGATGGCGGTAGTGGCTTCAATGTTCTTTTAGCATCAAATGATATTTTTAGTCTTTCTGTAGGTTTTTCTTTGTTTTGTTTTGGTTTCCAGTGCTGAACCTAGGACCTACCACTTGCTAGGCCTACCACTAAGCTAAATCTCCAACCCTTCAAATGGTATTTTTTTGCCCTGTATCTGAAGATTCTCTTTAGAAATTATTTTTAAATGCAACACATGCATTGCTCAACTTACCCTTTCAGTTCTCTAATCATTAGTTTGTCTGTCAACTCGGAAACAATTTTTCCTAGAAGTGATATCTGAGTTTTGTTTTGGTTTTAAAAAAACAAACCAAAACATTTTTTAAAGCTTTATTTTGATATTCTTTCATGAAAATGGCTACTTAAATTAAATTTATTGTTTGTCTTCCTGGACTGAGGTGAAGAACAATCAGACGTGTAATCTGTCTGGGGGGCTCTGCTGGAGTGCTTGGATTTCTTTCAAATATCAGATAACAAGACAACTTGTGTCTTTACAGACTCTCCGTCTTCCTCCTTGGAATTATACATCAAACATCTCTCAAATTCAAGTGAAACTTTCTTAGAATGAAATGCTCCATATGTGATTCCAGAATCTTCTTTCTGCATTTGGTAAATCAAAGAAATGAGCCGAAACTCATGGAGAAGCCTCTATTAGGTAGTATGATATTTAGGGAGGTACAATCAACCCTTGAAGCCTCTGGGGCACTATTTAATGTATGACTGCCACAAAACCGTTAGAGCAATTTTCTATGATACGGCCAATTCCGTCGTTATTATAATAGTGATGCAATAAATATAAAATATTTCCTCAAGGGCTTAACTCATTACAGAAAAGCAGCACTGGATAAACCAGAATGCTTAGGAACTTGAGGTGGAGGAAAATGGATGTTCTGGTTAGGATAGGGTTTGGTTGTATTTACAAGGCTGACTGTAGCAGCCTAACTAAACACGCAGTTTATTTATCCAATGTAGCAGGAGTCTAAGGGTAGACAATGTAAAGCCAGGAGAGATGACAAGCTCCTTCTGCCCTTCTGCTCCATAATACTTAGCACTATTGCAAACGGCTGGTCCACCTTGACACTGCACCACAATGTGTACAAGAGGGAGGAGGTTAATGGTAGAAAGGGGATGCCTGCTTAATTGCTCTTTATATCTGTATGTACATATTAGGAAAAATGGCTTTCCATGAAGTAACTTCTCTTCTAGCTCCTTGGCCAATGAATCAGATGCCCACCCTAACTGGAAGGCCATTTGTAGAAGTGTTTCAAGTCAGATTTGTTATTGCTCCATACAAGTTAGCCTGCAGCCATAGCACTGTGGTGTCTGATCCCATCAGATCTCAGAAGCTAAGCAGGGTCAGGCCTGGTTAGTAACTGGATGGGAGACCGCCTGGGAACACCAGGTACTGTAGGCTTAGGAGAAAGACCCAGCAACCCACTCCCAAAAAACAATCAGCCATTGAAAGACCTATGAATAGCGGAGAAGCACTGACAGTACTGTTTCACCTGTTGTACGTAGGGTCACTATGAGTCAGATACAGACTCGATGGCACCCAACAACAACTACAACCATACAAGTTTATGATTCTATTAGTAAGGATGAATACATGTTAGGTAAGCAAACCAGCATTGTCTATCACATTCGACTAATTGAATTAAATGCCATACTTCATATTTCCACTCTTGCTGTTAGATTTATTTCCTAGAAATGTATTTATCTGTTTCCGTTCCTTTGTAAGTTTACCACAACAAGGATCATAACTAAGATTTTTTGATTATTGTTTTCCAACTTACTTGATACTTCAATAACAAAGGACAACTTATTATATATCCAGTCTGTGGACTACTGTATGGCCATTAAAAATGACATATATATGTCAATTTTTTTTTTTTTTTTTTTTTTTTTGCGGTACTGGGGGCTGAACCCAGGGCCTCGCACCTGCATGTTCTGCAAGTGCTGGACCACTGAGCTGCACCCCTAGCCCATTTTTTTACTTTTTGAGACAGGGTCTCGCTAAGTTACACAGACTGCCTCTGGTCTCGAACTTGTGATCCTCCTGCCTCCGCCTCCTGAGCCACTGGGATTACAGGCATGCGCCACCATGCCCGGCCTTGTCAAAAAATTTTCATGAGCACTTCTTTAAAATGTATCCAAATGACCAATCAATGTGACAGAGATGCTCGCCTCCACCACTGGAAACATGGGAATTAAAGCCATAATGAAGCACTATCGTACACTCAGCAAAAATGTAAACTTAAAGAGACATGCTGTGAAATACTGGTAGCAACTGAAACCCTCATACAGAAATTAGAAAAATCTTTAAGATCCCCCTCTTCTCCTCAAAGAAAGAGAAAAAAAATCTTGCACAGAAACTAGTGTGTCAGCTTGCTTGCAAACAGGAAAAATGGGGCAGGTCTGAGTACAAATGTCAGCAGGACTTCTGTGTAAGGCGCTGACCCAGGTACACAACACAACGGGTTAAAGTAGCCCCAGGCTTGGCGTCCCTGGGCATGTAGCAGAAATAGATGCAAATCTCTTTGGAAGGAAAGTGTTTTCAATTCATACTACCAGAATTTCCACATAACTGAGATCAAGGAAATGGGAGGAGGATGTGGCAATCCACTCACAAAGCAATCTGAAAACAATCAGCCATTGAAAACCCTATGAGGGTCCCCATGAGTTGGACAAAATGACGCGAACTAACAACAACAAGATCAAGGAAATACGCATTCACAGTCTAGGATCACCAAGTCTACAACAGAGCAAGCCACCATGGGGGAAAAAAGAGTAAAAACAACACGGAAGTTATTTAGATACTGGAATTGTCAGATAGATACAAAGTGTGTAAGTAGTGAGAAATGTTTAAAGAAACTGGATGTGGTGGTGCACACACGTGATCCCAGCACCTGGGAGGCTGAGGCAGGAGGATCACGATGAGTTTGAGGCCGGCCTGGGGCCAGCCTCAGTTAGACTCTGTCTCAAAAAATAAAAAATAAAAAACACGTTTAAAGAAATTGTGTAAGGAACTACAAAGACGGAAAACACAGTTGAAGAGTGAACTTGAAGATGTGGCTGAAGAAATTACTCAGAATGCAGCAGCAGAATAAGAAGTCGGAAGATAAGAAAGGACCTAAGAGATATGGAGAATGGAAAGCAGCGGCAGAAACATACAGCTATTATGAACCCTCAAAGAGAGCAGCAGGAACTGAGGATGTTTTCAGCAAATATATGGCAAAAGAGTCTCACAAGCACGTCATTAAAATGTATCCAAATGACTAAGAAATGTGACAGAGATGCTCACCTTCACCATGGGTAACATGTGAATCATTGCCATAATAACGCCATATACTCAGCAAAATGTTCAAAATTAAAGAGACATGCTGTTAAGTATTGGTAGCAACTGAAACCGTCATACAGAAATTTGAAAAATCTTCAAGATCCCCCCCTTCTAACCTAATGAAGGGAAATAAATCTTGCACAGAAGCTAGTGCAGCAGCTTGCATGCAAGCAGGAAAAATGGGTCTTCTTTGCTGACTGAGAATTTGTTTAGAAGAGCCCGTAGTTATAAATCTATTTTCCCAAGGAGAGTAAGAGAACCCCAAACATAGATACATTATAATGAAATTACAGAAAAGACAAAAGGACTCCCAAAACAGCCAGAGGGGATTTAAAACATCATCCATAAAGGTAAAACGGCAATGATCAAAATAGAATGACATAGAAAAATAGTGTCTTCAAAGTGTCAGTCTTGGATTGTAGATACAATGTAGTTTTTTAGGAATCAAATCAATATAAAGACATTTTCAGAGAAACAAAAACAGAGCATTTACCAGGAAAGACCTCATTAAAGTAACTTCTAAAAGATTTATGTCAGGAATAATGAAAATGATCACAGAATCATGGTTTGAAATATGACAAGAAATGGCAATTAAATAAAACAGCAAACATGTTTCATAACATATAAACAAATAAAATAGTCTGCAGAGGGGTGACCAGGTTTAAAATGTTCTAAGGTTCTTGAACTGTCCAGAAGGCTTAAGATATTACTTAAAGCTTGCTGTATTAAACATGAAAGGTAAAATTTTTGGTGTAACACTAAAAGAATAGAGACTGAGTATATAAATTCCAAATGAATTAAAAATATCTGGAAAGCTGAGTGTTGTGGCACACACCTACAATCCTAGAACCTCGAGAGGCTGAGAGTTTGAGGCCAGAACAAGCCTGCACAGCTTAGAGAGACCCTTTCTCAAAAAATAATAAATAAAAAAGGGGCTAGGGGTGCAGCTCAGTGGTGGAACACATGCCTAGCATGAATGAGGCCCTGGGTTCATCCTAAATATTGAAAACAAACAAACAAACAAACAAAAAAGAAAGAAAGGAAGGAAGAAAGTAAGAAGCAAGGAAGGGAAAAAAGAAAAGGAAAGGAAAGGAAAAGGAAAAGAAAAAAGAAAAGAAGAAAGAAAAATAAAAGCATAGAAAGAAATGAAACTGGAGCTGTGTGTGGTGGTGCATTCCCACCTGTATTCCCAGCACTCAGGAGACTGAGGCAGGAGACACAATTTCTCGGCTAACTGAGGCTACAGAGAGAGCTCCAGTCCAGTCCAAGCTACTCAACAAGACTGTGTCTCAAAGACAGAAGAAAAACTGGGACTAATAAAATTTGTTCAAGTAAGTCCAAATATATGTCAATAATTACAATGAATGTAAGTTGAATAAACTTGACAATTAAAGGATATACTGTCATATTGGATAAAATGCCAAAGTCTAGCTTTGTGAAGTTTATAAGAGACACATCCTAAAACTAAAGACAGAGAAAGTTGAAAAGAAATTAGGGGGTGGACAACCTACATAAGGTAAATTCCAATAAAAAGAGCTGGGAAAGTTACTTTAATACTTCACAAAATAGATTTTAAGACAAAAAGTATTGATGATAAAGAGGATAACTACTTAATAATAAAAGCTAAATTCACCAGAAGGAAAATATAGCAATTTAAACTTGTATTTTTCTAATTAGCCTCAAAATATAAAAAGCAAAAATTCATAGATGGCAGGGAGAAGTGAATAAATCCAGACTTATAGGCACTTCTCTCTCTTTTTTTTTTTTTGGTAGTACAGTAGGTTGAATCCCTTGCATATCCTTTGCAATCACTCTACCACTTAGCTACACCCCCAGCCTCTTTTTAATTTGTTATCTCGAGACAGAGTCTTGCTAAATCATGCGGACTGCCTCTGGCCTGGAACTCACAACCCTCCTGCCTCTGTCTCCTGAATAACTGGGATTACAGTAATGTGCACCATGCCTGGTCTCTCCTTGTTCTTTACTACAAAAAATTCCTAGATAAAACGAGTAGTGAATACATTCAAAAGATGATCTCTATATTAGCTTGTGGGATTAAGAGTTACTTTTCTCCATTTTTTAAATGATGACTTTGCGATACTTTTATAATTAATATACTTTTTCCAAATACAAAGTATGGAGGTGAAGATTTTAGATAATTGAGGGGTTTTGTGGATCTTGTTAATTATAGGTTTATAATTGGGAAATTATAGTCTATGCCTTTAATTTCTACCCCACTATTACCAAGTCAAGTACATCTTAACTATAACAACCACTTCTTGTTGGTATTTTGATAAAATGTCAAATGATTTGATTTACTTACAGACTGAAACAGTGCAGTCACTACTTAAAGAAGGCAGTTTGCCACGTAGTTTGTGTTACTCAACAAGAAGAAAAGAACTCTGTAAAGAACGCATAGTAACCACACTGCAACCTAAATATGCTACTTACTTAATAGGTACATCATTTTGGATGTTTGCATCAATAAGAGAGCCACTTTTCTGGACTTCTTCCCAGATGCTGTTATTTTTACTGTAGGGATCGGTTACCCTGAAAAAAGTAAAGAAGACATAAATTGGTCATTCTTCTTTTTTCTTATATGGATACACCTTCGGGATTAATTTGTACTTTTATCCCTAAAACTCAGCATCCACCTCTGCTTACTCTTTTTGAAATATGTGTGGTAATAGATAAACGAGGAACAGATCATTGTATAGAAGTGGAAAATAAGGCAGCATGCTAGGAAGCTGACTCTAAAGGAAATAAGCATAGGAGCCTGGTGCAGTGGTGCACACCTGCAATCCTAGCCTTTCAGGAGAGGGAGGCAGGAGGATTGTGGGTTCAAGGCCGAGGCAGCCTGTATAGTTTAGCAAGACTGTCTCAAAAATCAAAAATGAAAGAGGGGTGGGGGTGGCTCAACCGCAGAGGACTTGCCTAGCAGGTGTCAAACTCCAGTACTGGGGGGAAAGGAAAAAAAGCACAGGATGACTTTACGACAGTACTGAATACAGAGAGTGAACAAACTCTGAGTACATAACGTAAAAATCTAAATTGTAAATCCACCTAAGCTATTACATAGAATATATTCTTCATAGCTGTTGAAGCTTTACTGTATGCAGTTCTAGAAAAATAACACCATGTTGGAAAAGTAGGAAAGTATTAAAATAGATTGTTTTATTTTGAAAAATATGAAAATGACAGGAAAAGTCTAGAAATATAAACTTAAAAACTTCAGAGTAATGAGTAAAACTCAATTTCAATATACTTATCACTTTTTCTTTCCTATCATCTACTGTTTAAATTTATTGCCTTGTAACACACAATGAGCTCAAATCCTAAATACACAGTGAGCAAATCCATGTTATCAGCACACTGTAACCATCATAAGCTTTTAAGGTAATAAAAACTAAGAAATAAGGATTAAAGCTGTCAACCACCACCACAAAGCGGCAGAACAGTAAACATGAGCCAGCAAGTGTAATCAATTCAGGTGGGAAGAACACCTGCAAAAATGAAACAATTCTGGGCACGCGTCTTTCATCACATGGGTACTCTGCATCTCGGGAGAAGGACCTGGCAACCCACTCCCAAGGCAATCCCGAAACAGCCAGCCATTGAAAACCCTATGAGGGTCGCTGAGTGGATACCGACTCGAGGGCACCTGACAACAACATTCTGCATCTCAGCAGATGCAAAAATACATCGTCTCAATCTGGTAAGAGCCCGGCGCGGAGTTTCTTTACTGTACTTTTTCCTCCCTGCAGTAATACATTTAAAAGGAAAACGGCAGGAGAAACATAAACACTTCAGAACCAGGCTGCCCAGCGCTGTTCCGTAACCTCCCACAGACCATGACCCCACACACCCATCTTAAAGTTGAAAATCACTGCTCAACCTCTTGGAGCTTTCCGCGCCTTCACGGGCAGGTCCATCTGGTTACCTTAAATTGAAGCCACCGCCAGGGACCTGTCCTCAGGGGGTCCAGGCCCGCAGCGCCCACAGGGGCTAAAGGCGGCAGGGGGCTTAACCACCCTCTACCTTGGACATAAACCTTTCCCAGATGTGGATGCCGACGTTGTTGTTGTTGTTGTTGTTGTTGTTACTGTTCGAGAACAGAAACGTCCTTACGCTGACTCGGGGAACCCCGCATTCTGCGTTCTCAGCGGTGTCTTCATTCCAGTTAGTAGGAGTTTACACGAGCCCCTGTTCTGCTCGGAATTTACGAGCAATTTAGCCACGCGCGCGATGAGCACGGTTCAGGGAGCTCCTGGGCAGAGTCCACCGCGCGCGAGGCCCACGGGGCCCGCAGGAGGCGACAGGGAAACCCCGCAACGCTCAGCGACGCCCCCGAGAGCCACCGACGCCCGCTCTGCTTTCAGGGGCGCGCGGCCACTGGGGACGCCCTGGAGCAGCGCAGGGCCGCCCGGGCCGCCCCGCCACAAAGAGGAGCCGGCGCGCCGCATCCCGTCGCCAGGGCAACCGCCCCGGCGGAAGCCGGGGCGCGCGCTCCGCACCAGGGCGTCGCGGGCCGGGCCCCGAGACCCCGCGGCGCCCAGAGCCGCGCTCGAGACGCCGCCTCCGCGGGCCCGGGTTCCCGACGCGGGTTCCCTGCGCGGCGCACGTTGCCGTAACGGAGCCCTGCGGGATCCCTCCGAGGCCCGGCCCGGCCTCCCCGCCCTGCGGGACCCTCGCGGGCGGGCGCGGAGGGATCACGCGCACGCGCACCGCGCCGCGCCGCGGTGAGGACCAGCGGCCGCCAGCGCAGGCGCCCCGCACTCCCGGCCGCCGGTTAGGGAGTCGCGGGCTGCGGCGGGCGGGCACTCCGCGGATCCTCAGCCCCCGCCCCTCAGCCCCTTCAGCGCCGGCCCCTCAGACCCTGCCCCTTAGGCCCCTCAGGGTGGGCCCCTCAGCCCCTGCCCTCAGCCCCTCTCCTCAGCCCCTGCCCCTCAGCCCCTCCCCTGAGCCCCTGCCCCTGAGCCCCTGCCCCTCAGCGCCCACCTCTCAGCCCCTCCCCTCAGCCCCTGCCCCTCAGCGCCGTACCCGCCGCGGCGCCGGGGGGCGGTCGCTGCCTGCGCAGAGCCGCCTCCGCCCCGCCCCCTCCCCGCCTCCGCCCCGCCCCCTGCGCCCCCCGCGCCGCCGCCCGCGCCCGCGCC